>JBBPBR010000003.1:61617380-61662186 GCA_037974775.1 Cicer pinnatifidum
AATTAAGTTGAATATCTTAGGTAAGTAATGCAACTATAATACATGGTTGTATTTACTTCTTTTGATCTCCTCCAGGTCTAAAAAAGTTAGACATTTTAGTGTATCAGTTTCAAAGTAAGGTATTTTTAGAAAATAAAAAATCTGGAAATTGTTGAGGATGATAATTAGGGGTTTGGATTTTGTTCGAAGATAATGATGAAATTTTTGAATTTTTATAAAAGAAAAATAAAATATTGTTTATATTTTAAAATATAAAAAATTAAAATTATTTAAAATCAAGTAAATAAACAAATTTAAAAAAAATAATAAATAAAAGATTAAATTATTATTTAAAATTAAATTAAATAACTACATTAGATATTAAAATTAAGTTAAAGAATCCAAAAAAATTATCTTGTTTATTTTATAAAATACTTTAGACATATACAATGATATCTTTCGATGGAAAGACAAGCAATAAAAAATATGAATTTTTTTCCTCCTTTCATGCGGGGATTAGACCATCTAGACATTTCTTTATTTTCTTAAGAAATGAAAAATACATTAAATTAATACATAAAATATAATAAAAATTATAAAAAAAAAACGAATGTATATTAATAAAATCTAACAAAATATATAAAATAGGAAAAATAAACATCAAATTTTAAGTAACGATAATAAAGACGGTTGTTTGGTGTATTGGTTGATTTTAAGGGATTGATTGAGGAGCTCAGCACTGGCGGAGCTTGAAGAAAAATATTTGAGTAGCCAAATTTTTAAAATTTTAATGGATAAATATAAATAAAATTAAGCTGTAAATTTATAAAAATACATTGACGATCAAAGTCTTAACGCTTATAAGATAGAGTTAACAGATCAAATTTTAATTGATAATTTTAATAATTAAAAATTTATTTATATTTTTTTATAAATACTAAAATTTTTTAGTTTAATTTTTATGTTTTGTCAATGTAAAAGTTTTATATTGTCACCACATCATAACCATCCATAAGTGTGACTTTAAAAGTAATTCTAATAAAAGTTAAATTGTTTTATTAAGTTGACGATTATAATTAATTGGCAATATAAAATATCTTTTATATTGTCGATGCATACAAATTAAATATTTTTTTTACACTATTAATACAATTTTCTTAACTACAAAGACAACAACAATAAATATATATATATATATAATTATTAGAATACATCTAAACACAACATATAGTTTAAGATATTAATTTGACATAGTGTTAGTAAAATATAAGTGTTTTGTTTGAATATTATGCGATCTATTTTAAAATTACGTGAAATTATATCTCAAATCAATAAAGGTCAAATTTATTAATTTATTTCAATTTAGACTCAAACTCATAAAAAATTATCAATCTAATACCCTTCGATTTTTTTTTTTTATAATAGACATTTGAATTACAATTTGGTCAACAAAAAATAATGTATTTGATTCATGGATCAAATAAATCAATTTTTGATATCAAATTGTAAGTCAAATGAATCTTATAAAAAAAGAGTAATATTATTGGAACACAAAACTTAACATTAAATATGACACAAATACAATACTTACAATACTATGTAAAATAAAGAGGATCACGTTTTGTATTTGTATTGTAATAAACACTGTATTTGTGTCTCATTCACATTGTATTTCAATAACATTATTTAACCAAATAAAATAAAAATAATAGTATTTTTTAAAAAATTATTGGGGACTTTGCGGGTCACTGTCTACCTCCCTATAAAGTCCTGGGTATGGAGTTGAGTGGACAAGAGGATATACTAACAGATGCAAACGTGGATCACACAAATATTGTTCAAGAGAAAAATAATTTGGCATGTTACTTAAATCAATTTATATATTTTGTGTTGTAATGTAAAATACTTTATACGAAATGATTTTGTAATATATAATTTTTACGTTAATTTTAATTTTTTATTTCTTCTTTTCCAATTTAGTCTCAATTATCATAAATGACACGTTTTATTTTGACTTCAGGGTAGATTGTAATGTTGCTTGATTAAAACTTGATGTATATATTTTGTCATGTTGCTTGATTAAAACTTGATGTATATATTTTTTCTATAGTGTATTTTGTTCGATTTTATTAATATAAATTAGATTTTTTAATTAGATTTTATATATTTTTCATTTGTTAAAAAAATGATTGCATCTCATGCAACCTAGAAAGAAAAAAAAAGAAAAAAATAAGTAGAGCATATGTTAGTTTTAAAGTGAGATATTTTGAATTTTATTTTCAAAACAATCAGATTTGTATGATATTGATAAGTCTAATTTTGAAGGTTAGAGTAGTAGTATAACAGAGGTTGATTGTTAACGTGTAGCTCGTGAGAAAGAGAAGGCAAACAGTTCAGTTAGTGAGTTGGTGGAAGCAGTGAGCAGACGACCGAGGGCACTCAGTGAATCAGCAAACCGTCCTTTCATCAAAAACCAAACTACACAAAAACATGCTGCTGCATCACCCAATTCATCAAGGAGAAGGAAATCTGAGAGTCTTGCTACTTTCTCTTCATTTAGACGCAAATCACATACAGGTTCAGTATCACGAGGTGACACTTTTCATTCAATGCATCCAATCCCCGAAAACAAAAACAAAAACCACTACTCTCGTCGCCGTTCTTTCATGGGGTATGCTTTTCTTTTTATTTCTCCTTTCCTTTATTTTTTTCTTCCATATTTCTAATGTATACATGCTTCTGCAGTTTCATCAAAAAAACTCAGTCAAACAATGAAAGCTTCAATGATGAGGATAGCTTTGAGGGCAGTGAGGATGATGAGAGGCCGGATAGTTTTGATGACAAAATTACACAAAAGAGGGAAAAGAGAAAGGGTCTTGATCTTGCTACCACACTCGAACGTATCGAGAAGAACTTTGTCATTACTGATCCAAGGCTACCTGATAACCCCATTGTAAGAAATTTATATATTTTTTTCTATATATATTGTATGTCATCGTTTGTGTATGAGGGTAAAGTTTTTATTTGGTTTTTCAGATCTTTGCTTCTGATAGCTTCTTAGAGCTTACAGAGTATTCTCGTGAAGAAATCTTGGGAAGAAATTGCAGGTACATACATATATATGATTTTAGCTTATAAATATATCATTGCAATGAAAATTGAAATCATCAAAAGGCTTTGGAAACTTAACTCTGAAATTGTTAGATTGCATGGGAACTAGGAAGTATACTAATGTGACATGGGAGTCATTTATACAAATTTAAATTTCTTTCTCAAAGATTGATTTACATGGAAATGATCTAGAAGGGTTTTGAACGAGTACAAATTTTTGTGGTTTTGGTGATACAGGTTTCTGCAAGGACCTGAAACTGATCCTACAACAGTGAAAAAAATTAGAGATGCTATTGACAATCAAACAGAAGTTACTGTGCAACTCATTAATTATACAAAGAGTGGTAAGCTCTTTAGTGTTCATTCTAAGTAATAAGTTAATTTGTTTAATATTGGAATTGTGTAGGTCATTGGTATTACATGATTCATTAGTATGCATTATTTAGTTCCAATTAAGGAGGATTTTTTTACAGGATAGTCAATGTCAAATGTCTCCTATTTTTTCTTGAATAACTAACCTATATGAATGTTAGTAGATAGAAAAGCAGTTCAAAATATTTTCCCTTTTCCAAATCCTGAATCTTTCTCTTAGTCTATTTATCAAAGCAGTTCAAAATATTTTCCCTTTTCCAAATCCTGAATCTTTCTCTTAGTCTATTTATCATAGGGAGGGTCAATATTGTTTTTATTTTATTCCACTTACTATTGAATTTGAATATATATGTGCTCAATCCAGGTAAAAAGTTCTGGAACCTGTTTCATTTGCAGCCAATGCGTGATCAGAAGGTAATGACTTGCCAAAGGACTTATGTTTTTGGTAGTTAATTATGTTATGTTCACCACAGAAACAAAGATTAACAACTTCTTGTATGTTTAATAGGGAGAAGTACAATATTTTATTGGAGTTCAACTTGATGGTAGTCAACATGTAGAGCCTCTTCACAACCGCATTGCAGAAGATACAGCAAAGGAGGGAGAACATGTGGTTTGGTTTCTATTCAAGTGCTTCGTTAGTTTAATAAATATCGCCAATTGATATCTCAGAATTTTCTTTTGGTTATGAGATTCTTTAACATATTCTTCAAATTTGAAGGTCTATAAAATCAATCAATTCATATGAATAGTTAAAACTGTTAAGCCTAGTATGACCAAAAAGAAAGATTCAGATATACTATTGTCCAATTTATTATGCTTAATATTTTCCATGTTGTGATAAGTTGTTTTTGTATCCATCCTCAGGTCAAAAAAACTGCAGAAAATGTTGATGATGCATTGAGAGAACTCCCAGATGCTAATTTGGTAATATTTCCTTAGTATCTTTATTCTCTAAAAAGCTTTTGAAAATTGATTTTGCTTACTTAACCTTTTGGCTACCATCAGAAACCAGAAGATCTATGGATAAATCATTCAAAAGTTGTTCACCCCAAACCTCATAGGAGGGATGAAGCTGCTTGGAGAGCTATTCAAAAGGTACTACATTTGTATTTGAAATTATGTCATATTTTCTTGAGTTTCTTTTGGGTCAGTTTACTTTCATGTTTTCATTTTCACCTTACTAATTACCTATGAACATAATTACTCACTACGAATGTTTTTAGAAAGTAAACAGTCCCTTTTTAGGAAATGGTCAGTATTTTAAACGACCTATTGTATCAAAGATTATTTAAAATCATGACACCAAAAATCCTTTTTTGTTCCTTATGACTGTCATATTTTGGATTTTCTTCCCAATTACTTTTGCAATATCTCAAGTATATGCCAATTGATTATGTGACCATGGTTTTGCAGATCATAGATAGTGGAGAGCAAATAGGCTTGAAGCATTTTAAGCCAATTAAACCTTTAGGATCAGGGGACACTGGCAGGTTTTTTTTCTATCTCTTGTTTCCCTTTTCAAATATCCAACATCTCAAATGTGCTTAAGTTGTTGAACAAGGATGAACATAATTACTATCTGAAATTATAAGTCTAACCATCTACCTTGTAATGGGTGCTTTTAAATTAGCAAGTTCAATATTTTTCTTCATTGGAATATATAAGATACTTGTAGATAAATTAGTCTATAATTTAGCTGAATACTCAAGAGTTAAAATTCTAACACCTTAATTAGAATTTCATCACATTGATTTCTGTGATGTGAATTATTTCTATGCTCATCATTATTATACGACTTGTCAGTGTCCATCTAGTGGAGCTATGTGGAACTGATCAACATTTTGCCATGAAGGCTATGGAGAAGGGTGTTATGCTCAATCGTAACAAGGTATTGAACATGATCATTTACATGTCTATGTTTTCCTTTTAACCACTAATTGTTTGGTTTTATACTTATCATTTTGGTAGTACATCATTATACTATCCCTTGATTCTAGTCAATTTTAATCTATTGGTTCACTTTTGACAATAACAACAGGTGCATAGAGCTTGCACAGAGAGAGAAATCCTAGACATGTTGGACCACCCTTTTCTTCCTGCATTATATGCTTCCTTTCAGGTAATATTTCAAAGTAAAATAGGTAATAGTTATTCAATACAAAAGTTATTTACTATTATAAAGTGAAATTGTCTATCCCTTGAAACTTGATTAATTTGCAGACCAAATCACATATTTGTTTGATCACTGATTACTGTCCTGGAGGAGAACTATTCGTGCTACTTGAAAGCCAGCCAGCAAAGGTTCTCAAGGAAGATGCAGTGAGGTATATTATGCAAGTGCAACCTATCTATACATATATATATATATATCTTAATTTTAGAGTTTAAGGTATTCAAAACATATTGTTATGAACCTTTTTTTCTTATATTTGTTTTAATTCGACTTTATTACATAGTTTTCAATACTCATCATTAAAATAGATTATCTTTCTTCAACAATGTTACCTACTTGTGTTTTTCTACTTTCATGTTACTGACAATAAGTGATGCTTGTGATATTAATAGATTTTATGCCTCTGAAGTAGTTATCGCATTGGAGTACCTTCACTTTCAAGGTAGGCTCTTATAGTCAATAACAATCAATACATGATGAAAATAATTGTTGCCAATATTATTATTATTATTATTATTATTATTATTATTATTATTATTATTATTCTTATTCTTATTCTTATTCTTATTATTATTATTATTATTATTATTATTATTATTATTATTATTATTATTATTATTATTATTATTATTATTATTATTATTATTATTATTATTATTATTATTATTATTATCTCTTTTGTGTTCAATTGACAAAATCTTTCCAAACCTCCTTGATGAATAATATTATCAGGCTGAAACCATTTATAGTTAGACTAAAGCATTTTGTGCTAGTAGCATTTTGTCCTTTTCTCTTTGCCACTTAAAATATCATTACATATGTACACCGATTAGAACAACATTATAATATGATGATATTGTTTGTTGAAAATTCACAGGGATAATATATAGGGATTTGAAGCCAGAAAATGTTTTACTACAAAGCAGTGGACATGTGTCTCTAACAGATTTTGATTTGTCATGTTTAACATCATGCAAACCACAGGTATCTCAGACAAAAAATCTAAGACAATCTTGTTTTTATGTACATTTAATATATGGCTTTTTAACTCCACTGAAATAATTGTGTTTGGTTGCATTCTTTATAGCTTTTAATTTCACCTACCAATGAAAAGAAGAAACAACAAGCTCCAATATTTATGGCTGAACCGATGAGAGCATCGAATTCATTTGTTGGCACAGAAGAGTACATAGCTCCGGTTTGTTGTTCTGGACTTAATATTTTTTGGCTGTAAATCAAATTCTTATAGAACCATGCATGACATAGTTAACAACTTCACACACTATAATTTGAAAGATCAAGTTGAACCTTTTAGATTTCTGATGTATAGAGCTCATACTTGATGGAGAATTTTCAGTTTGTTTTATCCAACTTTTGATCAGTTGATGCCTTCATGCTATTGAAACATATTTAAATTTTTTTTCTCATTTCTCTCTGTTGTGATTGACAGTTTAATGCTTGTGCAGGAAATTATAACAGGTTCCGGCCATACTAGTGCTGTGGATTGGTGGGCTCTTGGTAATTTTTTCAATTGTTTTAATAAATAAAAGCTATCAGGAAACTAAATCAGTTTTAGTAAACCCCAAAATTGGAAAAACAAAAATGTAAAACTTTGTCTTTGTTACTTTTTTCTCTAGTAGGGTGGATTTTATTGTATGGAGAGGATGATTGAACAAAGTTAATCAATAGACTTTTGAAATACTATAGATAACTAGATAAGCATTGATCACTCAGCCTCATTGCAATAGTTTTCTCTTTTCAGGAATTCTTCTATATGAAATGTTTTATGGGTATACACCATTCAGGGGAAAGAATAGGCAAAAAACATTTGCAAATATTCTCCACAAGGATCTTAAATTTCCTAAAAGTAAACAGGTGAAACTGTTCTCCCTGCACAACTTAATATTGTTCACATTAGAAGAGGTGATAGATTGAAGACTAGAAATATTCAAATTTAGTGATTCTATACCGGTGAATGCAATTATTTAGGAGTTTTACAATGCTATTTCTCATGCTATGCTTACAAACTATGCTACAAATCATTTTCATAACAATATAGGCTTAATAGAGCTCACAAATTTGGATAGTTCACATGAAATACTCACCAAATACTCGTATTCTCGTCTAAGTGCAAGGTTTTAAATCACGGTCGTGCTTGCTGCGATCCACAATATTGCATAGAATTATTGTCAAATATGACCAATTTTGTAATCACATTTTATTTGTGGAAACATGAAACCTCATGATGTCTCGGCCACAATTGCGGTTGCAAACCAGTATTTGAAACCTGATTACATGCATCATCACATGAATGATGAAGTTAACCTCCAAAGTTTACATGCATCATCAATGTATGCAAACGAATTTGATGATAACCTTAAATGTCATACAGGTAAGTTTCAGCGCAAAGCAGTTAATATATTACTTGTTGCAAAGAGATCCGACTAGCAGGTTGGGTTCAAAGGGAGGAGCAAATGATATCAAAAACCATCCCTTCTTCAGGGGCATCAACTGGGCCCTAGTTAGATGCACGGTAACATTAAAAGTTTAACTTCACTAGCAGTAGAATTATATCAATGTTATAAAAACCGAATTGAATCAGACGGTTCAAATGCTTGAACCGTGAGCTGATACTGTCTACAGTTTAGTTATTTGAGCAGTTCGACCGTGGTTTCATCTCGGTTCGGACTGTTTTAAACAATTGAATTGGAGGTCTAGCCGGTTCGGTTTTTAATGTGTATATATATGATATATGATGTTCATGTTTTTCCTTCATTCTCTCATTTCATATAGTCATTATCTACCTATTTCTTGTGTTAATAGAAACCTCCTGAGCTTGATGCTCCTCTCTTTAGTACAAATGAAGAAGAAAAGGAAAAGATAGCCAAATATGTAGATAATGGACAAGAGGATATGAGTGTCTTTTGAAAGGTCTCTTTGTCAATCTCCACACTCTTGAATACACCATGAGTTTATTTGTGTTCTTTGAGGAATTGGTGGAATTTTCAGCACTTGCTTTGGTTCTGTAAAATGTTTCGTTGTAATTTATGAACAGTGTGATCTTTCTTCTTGGCGTGTAAATTCTTGTGATATTTCAATGTTTGGTTGGAATATTCCTTGATTAGACTTTAATTATGTGTCTCAAATCTCGGCTTTTTGATCACCATTTACCAGAGTCTATTGTTATTGAAAAAATATTGTTGTCATAATTTTGCCCCATAATGTTAAGGAAATTGTTAATTATATTATTTTATAAAAAATATAATGTCAATGTAATAAGAGCAGGGCCCACAAATAAATTTATTGGCCTATAACAAACATTGAAGTGAGAGATAACATAAAATTCAAGCGTCTTATACAAAAATATTAACTAAATATTTTTTGATAAATTAAATTAATAAAAGCTACACATGTGAAAAATAAAATTTAATATAAAAAATATTTACAATTAATGAAATTGTTATTAATCATCCATTGCAAAAATAATCAATATAAAAGATATTTGTCATACAAATAGTAAGTGTATTATTATAAAATCGTACTAATATTTAATATTATTTTGTCTTTAATAATCTGAATTTTAAAAGACATAATAGTATTTAATTTAATAATATTGATGTTTATCATTTAAAAATATACAATTGCTTACTATTTTAAAAAATTAAAAATATTTTAATTCTTTTAAAAAATATTTCAAAAAATATTTTACATATTATAATTATTTTATATATTAATAATTCTTTAAAAAAGTATTTTCACAAAATAAATTAATACAAATTTAAAAAATATACAAAATATTTTCACGAGTTAAAGGTTTTTAAAATTGATCTTGACCTCAAAAATGTGTTGGACAAACCCCAATGTGGTAACTCACCGCATATAAAATGCATATAAAAATGATAAAAAAAAGTTGATGAACGATAATAGTAGCTTTGAGAAGGAAGTAGGTATGTATGTGTGCAGACATCACATCAGCACATGGAAGAAGCAATAATCTCACTCACTCTCATCTTACACCCAAACACAACACAGTCACACACTTCTTTTCTTTCTTTCTTTCTTTCACTTCATTTTTATTTTAATTAATACTCTTCCTTTCTACTAACTTAACAAACTCGATCTAATTTCTTCACAAATTCAATTCAATTCAATGGGTGGAGATAATTCTTTGAAATCTAAAGAAGTTTCAACCATGTTAAAACACGGTTTTATATCTAATCCAACCTTCTCTTCTTTCTCACCTTCTAGAACCTTCTCTCCATCTCCTCCTTCATCCACAACTCGTCCCAGTCAAACTCACTCACTCTTCGACATGATGTCCGACGACCACAACAACCGCGACACTAAGCACTCCGACGAGAATCTCCTAAAAATGAAAGATCGGATTACGAAGCTTCTACAAGAAGCCCCGTTTAGCGGCGGCGATGTCAAATTGACGGTGGTTGGAAAGGAAGGGTTTAAGGTATCGATGGAAGTTATGAAGAGTGTTCTTGCTGATAAGAGTAGATTCTTCGCGGAGAAGCTTCGTTGTGAAAATGGAATGTCGCATTCGGTTGAGATCAGTGATTGTGATGATGTTGATGTTTATGTGGAAGCTGTTGTTTTGATGCATTGTGTGGATCTTAAGAAGAGGTTGAGATTTATGGGTCAACAAGGTGTTTCTAAAGTTTTGAATTTGCTCAAGGTAATTTTTATTCGATTAAATATTAATATATGAATCAAAGAAAGTGGATGAGTGATTAACTAATTGTGTTATGATCTCTAGTGAGTGATTGGTAATTGAAGTTTTCCACATTCCATATGGTAATTAAATTAACCTCATTAGTGCTTAGTTGGCCTTCTGGTGAATTTGTTCCCTAATTTGTCCTCATTCCTCCACTGTTGTTCTTTACCATAATGAAGGTTGTTTGAATTGAATTATTTCAGTTTATTTACGAGGATAAATACTTGTGAAATTGTTTGAGAGATCTTATGGAAACAACTTTTGTTATAGAAATAGATTATACATTAAATTGTTTCTCATTTTATCAATCTCCTTTATTTGCATAGTTTTGGAATATGAAGACGATGTTAATGCATAGTAGTAGTATCTATCCCCTTGTGCATGGGGCTTATTGAGGACTCTTGTTTCATACCACATTCACGCTAAATATAAGACTCTGTCAACCAAATCACAAGAATTAGGAAAGTTAATATTAGTATTAAATTTATTAACAATTGGTTTTTTATTACAAGTTTACTTTTGTGAGAGAGTATTAATATGTCTTCCTCATTCATAGTATTTATTGCATTACGAAAAGAGGCAGAATAATTAATGGTATTTTGATAAGAAATAATTAATGAAGTTGAAAATAATTAGTGGTATCAAGAGGATCCCTATATTTAGGGACATAGGTATTGGATAGTACTCTCTCCGACCCAAAATATAGGCAAAATTTGGTCAAATTTCTTTGACCAATTTTTGCTTATATTTAGGGACAAAGGGAGAATATATAATCAGCTCAACTTTCACTAAGCGATATACTTGATGTTCATTTCTATTTCTATTTATTTTCTTTTTTCATTTTGTTTTATAAACAAGACTTGTTATTAATATTAATATATTTGTTTGTTTACCTTCTTTTGCAGGTATCAGCAGCTATTATGTTTGACCTTGGGGTAATGTCATGTCTGGAATATTTGGAAGCTATTCCATGGACTGAAGATGAACAGGAGGAAATCATATCTCAACTAGGTCATCTGCATCTTCACGACTCTGCAACCGAAGTTCTTCTTAGAGTATCATCAACTCCATCTACTGCTACAAGAGACGATGACATATTCACAAATCTTTTGAGTAGTGTTCTACAAGCTAAAGACGACAAAGCTCGTAGGGAAATGAAATCTCTGCTATCTAAATTGCTGAAAGATAATGCATTTAATGATAGCAGCAAAGTTGATGTTTCTAAAGACACACTCTATCATCTTTGCCACAGGTGCATCAGTGCTCTTGGCCTATGCCTGTCCGAAGCAAGTGGCACACTCGAGAGGCCGGACCGGGGGGTCTTAATGAGTGAAATAACACGCGAAGCTGACAATATTCAGTGGATTGTCGACATTTTGATCGGCAAAAAGATGGGCGAAGAATTTGTAAAAATATGGGCAGAACAGAAAGAGCTTGCCGTACTTCATTTGAAAGTTCAAACCGTTTACCGCTACGAGATCAGTAGAATCACAGCACAACTTTGTATTGGGATTGGAAGGGGACACATATTGGTGCCGAAAGAAATTCGATTTTCGTTGTTGTCGACATGGCTAGAAGCTTTATATGAAGATTTTGGATGGATGAGGAGAGGTTCTAGAGGTCTTGATAAGAAATTGGTTGAAGATGGATTGAGCCAAACTATACTCACACTGCCTTTATTCCAGCAGCAGGTTTTGTTGCTCAATTGGTTTGATAGATTTCTTAATAAAGGTGATGATTGTCCTAATATTCAGAAAGCATTCGAGATTTGGTGGAGAAGGGCTTTCATCAGAAAGTATTCACCTGAGCCTGATAATAATTCCCAATTACAGATAACTTTGTTCGATTACCCTAAATGACAAAGTATGCAAGGGACTTTCAAAGAATACAAGAGTGTAAATAATTCTCCTTTGTAAATAATATGTGATAATTTGTATTTCAACTTCTGTTTTTGCCTGCTATATTCATTTTGGATTTCATTCTTTTGTGCCAAATTCTGTATTTTTTTTTTACCTGAATTTGAAGGAAAACCATGTAACTTGGATTTGGTGAACAATTATTTAGTTATCTTTTTTGTGAGGAGGCAGAATGAAGACGACTTGTGAAATATGAGAGCCATTGAAATTCTACCAACATTTGATTTTTGTATGTAGTTTATTTTAAAATAAAATAAAATAAAAATTGAGAAAGAGATAAATCAATAATATTTGAATTGACATTAAAATACATTTGTGATTTTTTAATTTCCATTTTCGATTAGATCATTTAAATTTTTATTTTTAATTTTATATTTGTTGTTTAAGTTTAATTTTTTTTTTTAAATTATTGTGATAAAATATTAAAACTAAATAGTGTGTTGATTGTCAAAACTATTCTGCAAGTAAAAAAAATTAACTACATTAAATATGTGGATAAACTTTTATTTTCAAACTTTTAAGTTATACTTAGGTCAAATTATTTTTTAAAATTGGGTATTTTTTATTAATCAAAGTGGCATAAATAATTAATTTACAACAGGTCAAATTATTTTTTAAAATTGGGTATTTTTTATTAATCAAAGTGGCATAAATAATTAATTTACAACTGTTTTTAAAAAGATTTTATCTCGGTATATTCAAGTTGTTTGACTAAACTCCTACCACTAAACTAACACTTAAGAACCGTACATAAATTTAAATAATTATAGAGAAAATCAACAAAAATGTAGACCATTTAAGAGGTTAGAGGGATGCATTTGAATAATTAATATGAAATGTATTCTTGCAATATTTAATAGAGTTTTCGATAATCAAATATTTTCAATTACACTAATAGTTGAAAATAAAACAAATGATTTACCCAACAAATAAAATATAATTTAAAAAATTTATTTGGATAAAAAAAATTAAAGAATCGAGAGCTAAATTAAACTTAAAGAAAAATAGCTTTATTTTTGCCTATTTATTTCAAATCAAACAAACCACACCTAGAGGTGAATGAGTTCGTCCCTATGAGGCTGAGTCATCACCTCGTATGACAAAACAAATCTTAAAAAATTGAAAAAAAAACTCACCTAATTTTAAGTTTATTTAATAAAATTGCAACATTTATACTAAATTTTAAAAAGTCAGCATTTAAATTCAAACAAACATTTCTTTGTTCAACACAAATTTTTTAAAGAATGTTAACAAAAATAAACAATTATTTTAAAAAAGAATTAGCTGTCAGATCGACTAGGTCGAATCCTATCGGTTTATACCTGTTATTGCTACTAACATTAACCTGTAAATTGCCTCTTATATTTTATCAGGTTCACATGGTTGAAATAAAAAATATATAAAAATGTTAGTTTCACAAAATTGTAGTCTCAATTTTGTAGTTTTAGAAGAATTAATGCTAACACACGTGTGGTTTTGGAAAACCACTTGATTTAATTGCATGGACTAAATGTGAAAAAACAAACACTTACTTCCCACAATTTGACCATTTTATATAAATTTTAAAAAAAATTTAAACTAAAGAGAGAATATTATCATTACCAAATTATTATTATCAATAATTTATATCATCATCATTATTATTCATACAAAATAAAAAATAATGAATTAAAAGTGATATATATATATATATATATATATATATATATATATATATATATATATAAATAATTAATATTACATTAAAAATTAAAATTATTATTTATTTTAAGATGATTTTACAAATGTATCACTTAGTTGCAACTTTTTTCTTTTAAGATATTTAAAAACAATTAATTAAAAGATAGTTTTGTAATCCATAACTTTTTTAAATGTAGAAAAAATAAAGTGTATGTGCAAAAATTTGGTAGCATTGCTATCGGGTCTCGATCCTACTCATGGGACTTTATTATGGCAATATGAATAACACCACTGCAAATGTTAATATTCTTGATATATGGATCTGCTTCTGTCAAAAAAAAAAAAACTGCACCTTTTATGGACAAATATAAGTACATCTAAGAGTATGACGCACATTTTTTCACAATAAGCTCACAACATTCAAATGCACTCCATCCTGTATGATCCACATTATTTCTGCTAAGACACAACTTCAGACTCAGGATAGAATGGGATCGATCCCTTTAGGCAACACCGGAGGATCCAACCTAAGAAAGAGGGATTAGCGAAAGTCTGATGCAATGACTATACTGATAAGCAAATAAAAAGAGGTAAGGATCATATAGTACATATTAATGGTATATTTACTTTTTGTAGAGAAAATTCAACATCCATGCAAGTTCTGAATTAGATGAAACTATTGCATGGTAAACATGACCATTTTTTGTCTAAAGGAGGTACTTTTTCCTCTTTTCCACTTCATGTAATGATTATCAAGGACCAACTTTTCTAAAACCTTGAACTTTTAGGTAGAGACTAATGAAAGGCTATATCTCTAACATCTCGTGCAAGAGCCTTTTGGGTGACAAGGGCCATGACGTTGAATGTCACTGTATCAGAGAGAAGATCCTTTCTGACATCATTAAAACCACTTCAGTGAACTCAAACATTCAGTTAGCCGATATCTTCCCAAATTTCTACTAGGACCTCTAGCTTGAAAGGGAATGTTGATTATTCTCTGTTTATTATCATTTATATAGTTTCCTTATTTTTCTATTTTTCCTTTCTTGAAAGATTCTCTCTTGTACATAAATTCGCACAGCCTCATTATAAAGTAGGTTGATCATTCAAAAAATTTCAACTAGGATCAAGCTTAGACCTTGAATATTTTGAAGGGGTCATACCTATTTATGCAAAGCCTAACTTTGTTCAACCTTTTCCCATTCCTATTGATGTATGATGCATGTTTAACAAATTGGCCAACAATGAAAATGTGATACTTTAACCATATAACCATACATTGTATTTTTGTCTCACCTTTGTTTGATATCAATCATTCCAGTGCCTACCCGAATTGGTTTACCCATAATTATGCAGTCACTCACTCCTTCAATTGGGTCACCCCTTCCACGCATGGATGCATCAAAAAGATGGTCTGTTGAACTCTCAAATGATGCGAGCATCAATACACTTCTGCCCATCTTCTGAATTCCATGTCTTGTCATTCCGAGGACTTGACCCTAGTTTGATAAATCACATAAATTAGTAAAAATATACTTATTTACCACAAACACATGTGGATCGTTTTCTTTATATTCTTTTGCGGTAATAATTTCCAATAACTCACCCTGACAGTCATAATATCTGCTAGAAGCATAATATGGCGTACATCAATACTCATTCCATGACTTCCCATTGTATACTGTATCTGGTCAATGATAGTACTTCTGGCAGCTTCAATTCCTAGAACGTTCAACATTTCCATGACGTGATTACTACGAGTTTTACGTCCATCAACACCTTCAATGCCCAAAACCTGTTGAAGGCCCGTGCTGATGGGAAAAAAGTTAATACATGCAGCTCAGAAAATGATGTTGACAATTAACAAGCAGCAATACAATGGAATGACGAGAAAGCAAAATATTACTCCAGGGCGACAACACTTTATCTTTTTCATTGTTATTCCTTATAAGTATACATAGACAATTACATCAAATTAGAAGTCGTCCTGGTTTTCACTAACTCCGGTTCACCTTATTCTTACGACACCCGAATGTCCCCTGTCATGCTTTCTATGGGTGTAGCAGGATAATCTCTTCTATGATCATATTCCTGATTTTCATTACAAGTGAAACAGAATATATGGTGATTTTCTTTCTTCTACTGGCCATCCATCAGCTTATATTATTATGAAAATGAAAATAAAGTTGTTCTTCATACACATTTAGCGAAAGCTTAGAAAGAGCCAGTTGTCTTAAGCACTCCTCTCCATTCCTTAGGTGGAAAACTAATTCCCTCAGTTCCAGAAAAATAATGCAATATCAACAAGGTATATAGTATATACAGGGGATTGGAGAAAATGAATGCCATTGTGAAAATTAGAAGTAGATAACAAAATACAGAGGAAGAACTAACCCTTCAACCAGTAATGCGAACTTCTCAACTTTTTTATCTTTTTTATTTATTTCTAGGACAGCTCGCTCAACAGTTTTAACTCCCTGCAACAAAGAAAATAAAAGATGTGTTTTCTCATCTGAATATAAAATACAAAGCCAGACAAAACAAACACTGTATTCTCTTTATCAGGTATCAACTATCAAGAAAGTAAAATAAATATATATACCTTCACTACAACTGATGGGAGCAAATTTTTAAGAATATTAAGTTGAAAATGGATTTCACTTTTTCCATCTACTCGGGGATACACCTGAAGCTTTTTATTATCCAAAACTTTAACATTCTGCACAACAAGAACTTTGAATATTAGAGGCATAAATGGAATTGAGTATCATAATTACAAGATTCATTATTCACCTCTGCCTTCAATTTTAGTTTTGCTGTTCGTAAAATTGATTCTTTTACAGTATGAGCATCTATATTCAGATGTGCATCTTGAATTCTTTCCATGTCCAGTGAGATAACAACTGTCGCTGATCTTGAAGTCATAACAACTTTAATACTCTTTGCAACCTGTATATATTGAAACAAATTGATGGCTATTACAAATTACAATTACAATCTTCAACTCAACACAACTAATTATGTGTTTGAGATTAGTCTAAAAGATGGGTGGTCCAGTAAGGGGATGAACAAAAGGATTGTTTCTTTTTACCAAAATAGGTATGTCAAAGTATCACTCTGATAACTGACATCTGACATCTCAACTCGGGCATTTCAACAAGCTTAACAATAAGGATTGAAATAGTAGTTTAATAAGAATATTTTTACATAAACATGATTTTTTTTAATATATACATATACATGATTGATAACTAATATTTTGCTGGGAAAAAAAATGATTGATACTAATAAACAAACTGAAGATACAATTCAGTTGACAACAAATTGATCACAATGCTCAACAAAATTTATACAACCAAGCCATAACCTAATACGAGATTTCTATTAAAGAGACACAAACTTAATTATAAACAAACACTGAATAACACAATATGTTAAATTTATTTGAGGCGGAATAAGGTGATGAGACATGCAAAGATTTAGTTTGTTATTATTAAGAAATGTTATTCCTTGTTTTTGTTAGGTTTGATATAGGTTGGATTTAGTCCAGATTTATTTCCTTAATTAAGAGACTCTCCTTGTACAATTCTGATTATAAATAATATCATGTTGAGAGCTAATCTCTCAAATTATTCAGCACCAAAACCTAATTCTCAAGTTGGTATCAGAGCTCACGATCAGTGGGCCTGTCAAAAGTCTCAAAAATCCTAGCCGTCACAGTCACATATGTGGCTGTCCTATTAACCATCCAACATAAACAGCCCGACGGGTCACACCACCCCCACCATTAGACCCGCCTTAGTCAGATCAGCCATTCACGGGAGAGCCGCTGCCGTCCGCCGTCCATCGCACTGCCACGCGCGTGTTGGACACTTTAAGCTCTGCCGGCGTGTGAAGGCCACGCACCATCCAGACCTCCGATGAAGTCCCCTCTGGTCCCGTTCCACTCGTCTGCTGCCGTCCTTCCTGTTTTGGCCAAGTTTGGTCAGTGGGTCCCACTATTTTTGGTGCTTTCTCAACGATTTCTTGCTGCCTGTACTTGTTGTTCCTTTCTAGTCTCTTGAAGATGAGTTCAAGTTTAGATATTTCACATAAGGAGAACAACAAATCTGAATCATCTGTTAAGAGCCTTGTAACATGTTTTCTCCGGCAATCCCTCTATAACGTCTGAGAAACTTAATGGTCAAAATTATTTAAATTGGTCACCTGCTGTCAAGATGTGGTTTCTTGGACAAAAGCTCTCAAATCACCTCACTAAGAAGTCCTCATAAATTAATACAAACTTGCGTGAAAATTGGGAGCAAGTTGATTGTCAATGAGTCTCTATTTTGTGGCAAACAATTGAGCCTGCTTGCTGGTCCATTATTGCTCGTACACCACTTGTTATGATATTTGGGAGAAAGTTAAGAATGTCTACTCGAACGATATCCAACGTCTCTATAACGTTATTCATAATTTAGCTACCCTGAAGATAACATCATGGACTATGCTAATAAAGCCCAGTCAGCGGTAGACGAGTTCAAGTTCCTTGTAGCTGACGATGACTCCAAGAAAATGCTTGAGAAATTGGATAATGTTTGCATGATCTATGTCTTTCATGGCCTCCATCAAAAGTAAGAGTCGGTTCAAAGCCACATTCTCACCACATCCGATATCCCCTCAACAGAGGATCTCATCAGACGCATCATACGCATTCCTGGTCAGGAAGGATCGAGGGGGAATGGATCTCAAACTGGCATAGAGAGTCTTCAACTTTCGTTTCAAATTTTGCAGGTCGTGGAGGACGAGGTCGTGGTCGTGGGGGTGGTCGAGGAGGCCGTGGTGAAGTCGTCCTCAGTGCACCTACTGTAAGCGTTTCGGTCATACCGAAGAAAAGTACTATTTCATTATTGGCTTTCCGGAAAGAACAACAAATGTGACGCAATCTAATGATAATGGAAAAGACTCTGAAGTGAAAAATACCAAGAACAATATGTTGTCAGATGAAGAGTACAAGGCATACATGCAGTTCAAGGCTTCACATGCCTCATCCTCAACAACTTTTGTTCATACCGGTAATTCTATGGTCTGCCTCTCTCAACCTCATATGTTAGCCTTGGGATCTTGGACTCGGGAGCTTCTGATCATGTGGCTGATAATCCATCACTTTTATCAAAAATATCCCAACCTAAAACTCCACATCATATTACCGTTACAGACGGTTCAAAAACTAAAGCTAGTGGCATTGGTCAACCCACTCCTATCCCATCTTTATCTCTTGACTATGTTCTTTTTGTTTCCAACTGTCCATTTAATTTAATTTCTGTAAGTCGTCTGACTCGAAGTCTAAATTGTTCTAAATTTTACTCCTGATTCTTTTGTTATACAGGATATGAGTCCCAAAGACTTTACTACCTTTATTCTTCATCTACTATTGCTTCCACTTCTAGTACGGAGTCCCCAAGTCTTCTTCATCGTCGGTTAAGTCATGCAAGTCTCAAAAAGTTCATAGTTATAATCCCTCACTTGTCTCACTTAAAGTCTTTAGATTGTGAATCTTGTCAGCTTGGGAAACACGTCCGATCTTCCTTCCCCAGTAGTCCTCAATCGCAAGCCTGCTCGCTTTTTGAAGCCGTTCATTCTGATGAATGGGGACGAAGTCGAGTCACTTCAATTATAGATCATAGGTACTTTGTCACTTTTATTGATGAGTTTTCTAGATGTACGTGGATCTACCTACTTAAGAATATATCAGAAGTATTAAACGTATTTCATAATTTCTTTAAGGAAATTCAAAATCAATTTGGTTGTTCTATTCGCATTTTGCGCAGTGATAATGCAAAAGAGTATTTTTCGTCATCTTTTAATTCTATTATGGTCGAAAATAGAATAATCCATCAATCATCTTGTCCCCATAACCCACAACAAAATGGTGTTGTTGAACGTAAGCATCGTCATATAATTGAAACAACACGTCGTTGCTAATCAATGCTAATGTTCCTTTACAGTTTTGGGGTGATGATGTCCTCACTGCAGGATATTTGATTAATAGAATGTCATCTTTTGCTATCCAAAACAAATTTCCCCATTCCTTGTTGGTCCCCGATGAACCATTGTTTCGTCTCCCTCTTCGAGTTTTTGGATCCACTTGCTTTGTTCATGATCTTACTCCAGGACTTGATAAGTTGAATGCTCGTTCAATTAAGTGTGTTTTCCTCGGCTATTCAAGGTTTCTGAAAGGATATCACATCGCTTCTACATGTCAGTTGATGTCACATTCTTTGAGGATACACATTTCTTCGCATCCCCCATTAAATATGAGCCAATCTCTGAGGTATTACCTATTCCCTACCTTGTTCCGATAACTCCGTCCATGCCTATAATTGACCAGCCTGATCCATCGAGTCTTCCTCTCTTGCAAACATATCAACGACGTGCACGTCTCCCTCCTACCAACCCACTTCCTACACAAGATTTAAGTGACTCATCTCCTGTTCCGGTCGCTTCTTCTACTTCTGGACCGCATACCTTGTCTAATAACCTACCTATTGCACTACGTAAAGGTACACGTTCCACCAGTAATCCCTATCCTATTTATAATTTTCTTAGTTATCACCGTTTATCACCTTCATATTATACCTCTGCTATCTCCGCAAGAAGCTTTATCATTCAGGTTGGCGGCAGGCTATGATTGATGAAATGACAACCTTAAAATCTAACTAAACATGGACTCTTGTCAATTTAGTAATACATGGATTATTGATTCAAGTTCTATCGATCATATGATCGAGGACAATCTTTTTACTTCTTATAGTTCATGTGCATGTAACAAAATTAATACAACCATTACAAGAAAAGGTTATGATGTTCTATCTTGCATCATGTTAACAAGGGAAATTGTCAAGCTAACTTTCTTTGTTCTTATTGTGTTTTTAAGAATTTGAACTTAGAGAAGATGATTGTCAGTGCCAAAAGGAGCAGGGGACTCTACTACTTTGAGAAAGGCTTGACTTCGGTAAGCAATCTCTTGTACTAAATATCCTTTGTATGAATATATTATACTCATATTTGTCTTGTTCTTTTTCTTCATTTACCTCTAAGTTGTCTACTTTGGAGAAGAATAAAACTTAAGAGGTCAATTCATATACTTCTTTGGTTTGTAGACAAAGTGGTAAAACACCAATTGAAACTCACAACACAACTGCGAGGTCCCAGGTTAGAAACCAGAACAAGACATCCAACCGAACAATATCAGTATTTGCTAGTTGAGCAAATACTTCAGTCAAAAAGATTGAAGAAAACTTTTGCAACATAATTTGATATTAAAGTTTTGGGAGTATTGAAATACTTTCTTGTTATGAAGGTTGCTAGTTCAAAACAAATTACATTTTGGATCTCTTAAAAGAAACTGGGATGAGTGGGTGTAGACCAACTGACACCCTTATAGATCCAAATGTGAAGTTTTAGGAGGATGATAGTGTTCCTGTTGATATTAGGAGCATCTTGAGGTAGTTTAGAGAAACAATTCAGGCAAATGGTTGTACTTTAAGAAGACCAGTGAGAAAAATCCACTACTAGATATGTGCATATATATCGGGGAGTTTGGTTATTTGGAGAAACAAGAAACGAAGAGTTGTTGCTAGGATTAGGGAAGAAACTTGAGGGGGTGTAGGAGATTAAGGTGAGATATGATTTTATGCTCCATGATTTTATTTTATTTTATTCTAGTTGGATTTGATTTGTCTTTTATTTTCTTCCATTAGTAGTGGCAATAATTGTTCATTGCCACTATTCATCCATATGGCCACCAATGTTCATGTCTACAATCTACCATGACTGTTCATTTGTATCACTGCAGTACTGCATCGTTGTTGTTTATCTGCGCCAACATTGTTCAACTCCTTTTCTACGATGGTAGTGCCCAGTCCAAAAAATTTCAATGGCAGCACACGACTCCACTCTATCAGACTGACTTGGATCGTTTACGGGACATTCTTGCCAATCGGGGAATATGTTATAAGAAGTCTTGTTCCAATCATTTATTGCTGCTGGTACCATCCCTTGAAAAACATGCAATTTGAAGAAACAAAAAATGGATATGCAAAGCTACATAGGTAAGCTTGATAGTTTGATTGCTGACATTGATGCACTTATATCCTTTATTGTCGGTGCCAAAATACATACTGAACAACGTGGAAAATTCTTTATGGTTCCGGCCCTTGTGGGTCTTACACTAGATCTTGACTTGGTTCGCAACCAAATTATATCTAGTGTTAATGTTCCCTCATATGAAACTTTTTGCGAATAGTCATTGCGTTTTTCGTCCCCTTTAGCTCCTGCTCCAGCCTTTGCTACTCTCAATATGCCATTTGAATCTACTGCACTCGTCTCTAATTCTTATCAACGAGGTGGTATAGGAGGAGGACGTGGACATAATTGGGGTCGAAATCGATGCAACTACTGCAACCACTTTGGCCATGTTGAAGCACAATGTCGCACCAAAGCTAATGAACTACAACTGAGAGTCGCCAATGTTGCTCTGATACCATGTAAAATATGTTTTATGTGTGTGTCAAACAAGATCACACATCTTCTATTTATAATGAGGTTACAATAATTACATTCAAATACTAGGAGTCTGTATTTGACTAGGAGTTCAACCAATGAACCTAGGAAGCTGTACAGTCATACAATAATAAATTGTACGTTGAATTCTAACACCATCCAAGTTGTTTTCTTCTTATATATCCCCTTCCAATATTCATAATATTCTTCCTGTTGTTGGTTTTCAATTTTCATACACATGTAGGTTATGAGAATATTGACCAGCAATTCTCATTTAAATTGAAAATTGTGCTTCACGTTTACAAACTTTCCAATACCTTAATCTCTATGAATTAGCTTACTCCGGACCAGAGCTATACAATAACTTTTTTCCTTTCTAATTGTGTAAAGCTCTAGACCAAACTGTACCTAATGGGATTAAATAAAGCTCTGAATATAATAATTACTAATAATTAAAACATATATGGTTAATCACTATAAATACAAAAAGGATTACATATTTACAACATTACCATAATAAGAACCATGTATAAAACTTTTGAAAGAAAAACTCATGAAATTTGAAAAAATGAATTGAATAATTGGATACAATTTTTAAGCACATAAATAAACATATATAACAGAAAAATAATATGGGGATAAGCTTAATGAGACTTTTTGCTACAGCTGCATACCTGGCCTAAATTTGTTTTTTCTATGCGACCTTTCACCATCCTTGCGGTATTTGCATTATCATCCCTCTCAAGTATTGCTGTCATAATCGGTGTCTTAATATCTTTGGCTCCATTTATGATTTCTATGATGCGAGGAACTCCGAGAGTAACATCTAGTGATAGATTAAGGAACAACATTCAAAACCAATCAACGTTACAATAGAATGCCAAAAGTCCAGCAAAATATTTCATGGAACATTAATGATCACCATAGTATCCAACATAATTAAATAAAGGATACTCATGCTTGCAACCCCAGCAAAGTGAAAAGTTTTTAAAGTCATCTGAGTCCCAGGTTCTCCAATACTATGAGCTCCAATTGCACCAATTGGAGTTCCAGCCTCAATTTTTTTGAATCGATAACGTGATAGACAAATATCTAGAAAAACCTGAATAAAAAAGAGCATACGTAAGGGAATTGTAATCAGACCAATAAAAATGAGGTCATAGACCTCAAGAGTTCCTTTAGTTTTTAGTAGAAGCAAAAAATGTCTTACTTATGCTAACTAACCAACAACGTAATCACAACCGCACTGGACGTTGAACCAGCGTGCTCACCGGTTCAAGGTTAAAGGTCGGGCCGAGGTTGATCCGGTAACAATTATATATATATATTACAATATAATGTTAAAAAACATTATAAACTAAAATTATAAATTAAATATCAATATTAATAAAGGACGTGCTAAAAATTATATAAAGTATCAAAGAAAAATAATTAGAAATAGAGAAAAAAGAAGGTGCACTGTCAGTGTAAAATTAGTTTTACACTGACAAACAAAAAACCATTGATTTTGTTATCTCACTCTCACCACATGATCGTAACTGCCATCATAAAATAATTACATAATAAAATATCTTCTAGTATATTTGATATTACGTTAGAGTATCTTAATTTAGCCCGTGGGATCAGTTTTTATTCTTAGTGTATTTTAGATTATCTCTCAAGATCAGTTTCCACATTACTTAGATATGAACATCATAATTAGCATAAGCAATTTAGATTGCTAAGACTTGGTCATGAAAGAACAAGATCAGGATGACAAAACAAAAGCAAAAAAGAAAACCAAGGAGAAAAAAGCATACAAAAAAAGGAAATTGGATGAAATATTAAGCCCATGACCATAAATACCTCTAGTTGCCTACGGCTGATTCCAGATATCCTCGGAATAAAATTCTTCAGGTTCTTCAGATTTTTAGAATCATCCTCAGCGATTGCTTCTGTTAATTTTGTATTATCTTTGACAAAGGCTTGTAGAGACTTTATGAAATCATCAGAGAACCCCACCACCGACATTATATCATTTTCTGAAGCATCCTTCTCCACTAACTTAGACATACCAACTTCTGAAAGCTTCTTGCGAATTACTTCACACACACCTGAGGAAGATAAGATTATATCATCTCCATCACTGGGACATATAGCCTACAATTCAGAGATAGTAAATTCAGTGACATGGAAGAACTTAACAAGAACCAACTTTTTCAGAAAATTGCATGAGTCAAGAAAATCATAATGAAAATAAAACAACAAAGGAAGCTATTAAACCTTGCTTTTGAGAAATAACCGGTCAAAATTTAATGGTTTTCCATTTTTTCCTTCCATTCCTGATGGATCCATGCCATCATCTCCATAACAGAACTGAACAATGCCACCATTGGTATCTCTTACAGTGTAATCATAATGTAAAAACAAGTCCTCTAGAGCTTTCATTAATCTACGAGACATATATCCTGTGTCTGCAGTTTTGACCTGAAAAAACACAACCAGCAGAGAAACTATAAAATAGACTCCGACGTTTTTCCTCCTAGTAATTGACAAAAAATATTAACTAAAATAAACAACATCCCAAACTGAATGCTCCGTGTTTTTATCACTATATGTGACTCCGGCATCCATAATATTAGAATTTACCATTTTATTTGTATATAAAAAGATTTTTTAGGGGTTATACGAAAGCCTCATTGATCCTTTTTTTTACAACCCTGGTAAGAGAGACATCAATTTCACAAGGCTTCACCAATAACACCAAATATAAGTGAAATGAAATCCAATTCTACTGCCATAAAGTAACAACAAATATGCAAACCAGACAAGTAAGAAGAACCCTTTACACCAAATTCGGAAATTCAAGTTTCAAAATTCTGACTTATGTTAGAACCCAAGAATCAAACCTGTCTTTATATTGGGATTAGAATTAGAAAATCATATTAATTAACATTTATTGTATATGTTAAATAGAACTGACTCGAGTGTGGTGTGATTTAAACACAGTAATCGCAAATTTAACATGGCTTCCTTTGGTACTATAGATCCTCATTCGGCCTATCTGACCAATTATCAAACTTGCAGATCTAATACTTCGGTTTTACACATCAGTAACTCATTTGCTTACATCCCAATATCCTTCCTTTGGTGCCATAGGGTCCAACATTCAGGTGCATCTGATCATATTTTCATTGTTGTCGTATGTTGCTGACCTCTTTGTCAACTAGACATTAAGAAAGCCTTCTTGAAAAGTGAAGTCAAATAGATGTATATAGAGCAATCCTCGAGGTTTGTAGCTCAAGGGGAGTCGCCTATTATGGCCTCTTAACTTCAAAAGTCTATTTATGGTCTTCAACAGTCTCGAGTCAGGTTCAATAGATTCAGCATTGTTGTGCAATAGTTTGGTATGATTCACAACGAGGTTAACCACTTTGTATTCTATCTCCATTCAGTCGTCCAGTCAAATAGTGTATCTATCTAATTGTTTTTGTGGATGATATGGTTTCTAACCGGTAGTGATCTACAAGGTACACTCAAATTGAAACATCATTTTCATCAATTTTAAACTAAAGACCTTAGCAAACTTTCAAATTTGCAACATTACTCTCATCAAATTTAAACTGAAGACCTTGGCAAACTTTGTTATTTTTGGCCATCGAAGTAATCCAATCTAAGGACGGTCTAGTGATTTCCCAAAGAAAATATGTTATTGATATTCTTGAAGAAACAAGATTATTGAATTGTAAACCAATGGACATTCCTACAGATCTAAACGTCAAGCTTATGCATAACCAAGGGAAGCTATTGTCAAATTTCAGGAGATACAAAAAGATTGTTGTATTTTCCAATCACCCCAGACACTTTTGCAATTTTGTTCTTTAAAATTCCTGATCATAAGCATTGGAGTGTAGTTACACAGATTATGAGATCCATCAAATGTGCTTTATGAAAAGGTCGCATTTATGAAGATAAATGACATACGGTGTTGTGTGCTTATTAGAGGCAGTTGCTGCAAAATCAAGTGCAGAAGCTGAATACAAAGGGACATGGCTTAAGTAACTTGTGAACATATTTAGCAGAAACAATTACTCAGAGGGCTTTAATTTAGAGTGACTACATAAATGATGTGAATATGTGATAATTAGAAGTATTGTGTATTGCCTCTAATCCTATTTTCCATGAAGACCAAACATATTGAGATAGATTGTCATTTAATCAAGGACAAAATCATATCAAGAAACATCACCACGAGCTTTGGCAACTCTAATGATAAACTAATCAATGCCTTCACCAAATCCATAAAAGGTCCTCGACTCAGTTGTCTTTATATCAAACTATGCGCACATGATCGTTATGCTTCAGCTTGAGTGAGAGTGTTGAAATATATTAAGAATATTTGTATTTATTGTATAGGCATGTTATATAATACCATACCATGTCATGTTAATAGAAATAGTATCTCCTATATTTATTTTGTATTTAATGCCTTGAGCCTATATATATAAAATCAACTATGTTGTATAGTTGAAACACACATTTCACAATCTCAAGGCTATGTTCTCTCTTATTCAATAGTATAGATATATGCTCCAACTTCACGGAAGGAGGAGAATTTTGGCTACCTTTACTCCTGCTACTTAATGGACATTCTTTCCCCAAGTTGTTATTCTCTCTCGTAGGAATCAAAGATAAGCATCAGAGTAATAAAATAACTAAATATTAAAACTCAAATGCATGTTATAAGAATCAAAGATAAGCATCATCTTCATTAGTAGGGGTGGGCAAGTTCTGAATTAGAACCGTTTAAAAACTAAACCGAACTGGTTTTCAGTTTGAAAAAACTGAACCGAACCGATTTTTAGTTGAAAAAACCGAACCAAACTTTTATATAAATTGATTACTTTGAATCAAACTGAACTGGTTTAACTTAATTTTTTTTCCTATAAACCAAATTTCACATAATTACTCCTAATTACTTCTAAAAAAATCAAATTTAATTTTAGTTTTTTTTAACTAAAAATTGGTTAGGTTCTAGTTTTAAAAATCAGTTCGAAAATAGTTTGGTTCTCAATTTTCATAAAATCAATTTAGTTTAAAAATAGTTCTGTTTAGTCCAGTTCTGCAGTTGGGTTCAATTTTTGGGTTTTTTGAACACCCTAGCATATTCACTAAAAATATCATATGTATAGTATAATCAAAATGTGAACCCTACCGCTGTATCAACGAGCCCTTCTCTCCCTCCCATTGTATGGAAGAAAAACTCAGTAGCTGACAATCCAGTGAAAAAGGAATTAGCAACAAAACCTTTATCCTGCATCAAAAATGACATAACTGTTTAAAATGTAAGAAACGGCAGCATATTGTAATGCATAACAAAGCGGAATGCAGACAATAATGGTTTGTTCAAATTTTGATATGCTATAATGCCACAATAGTGTCTATTTGGCAACACTTTGCACTAAATAGCGTATCGCGGATCAATAAAGATTTGTTCAAATTCTGCTATGCTGTAGCAACTATTTGACAACATTGGATGATAATATTTACATAAATGCAATATGGAAATATGTGGAAATTAAAGAAAAAAATAAGCAATGAAGGGTGAGTAGGGATTGGTTTTTTTTTTACACAAACACTAAATAATAGAGTTCCACATCATGAGAACTGAACATACAGCAGGGGTTTTAGCTTTTTTAGTGAAATGAGGAAGACTCCGATCTACGAATCCATTAGCAGCACGACAACCACCAACTGACTGTTGACCAACACAGGCAACCATTTGACAGATATTGATAGGAGATCCTTTGGAGCCACATTGTGACATGATCAATGGACTATTTCTCCAGTGTAATGTCTGCATGCATACCTGGGAATATAACAAGTTATAGATACGGAAAACCAAAATAAAATTGCTTTTCTTCCCACAGGGCTCAGGGGGTCCTCAAACAAAAACAAAATGATGTGAATAACCACAAACAAACAAAAAATTGTTAATATAAGATTTGCCATGTGCACTTGGTGGCCACCATATGTCAAAATACAAAGACAGCATACTTTATGAAAAATAATGATACCTTTGCTGTTGTATCACGTAAGCTATTTAATTTTTGAAATATCTTAGCCTCCAATGTTTGAGCAGCATCACAACCAGGAGCGAGTTCTAGCTTTCCTTTATTGAAAGCTTCTATAAAATCATCACATTCACTATAACCTGTCGTAATTGTTTCTTTTTTCCGATGGATCAGTATGTCTTTTGGTTGGACATCATCAATGCCTATCGAGAACCCATGATTACCTATCCAACGAGCACTGCATCAGAGCAAAAATGATCATATACTTCATGAAGCTTGTAAATCCAGTCATCTATTGAATTCAAATGCAACATCAAAATGCGTAGACTCTATTTGGATGAAATTATACTTTAACAGCCATTAAAAGAAATTATACTTTAACAGGATTGCTTTTTTCTCCTGCAAGATTTCAAGACTCTCTTTGGATGAGACTAATCCTCACTTGGGAACTTATGTCACCTCTAAGCACAAGTGCCTTCCAACAAAATCAAACCCTTACTTTGCAAAAAGCACCTCAAGTCCTCAACAGGAAAGTCAAGCTTTTTCTCAGTTTAGACAGCCATCTAGGGTTTCTTTAAAAGCAATATTTCAATACTCTCTTTGGATGAGACTAATCCTCACTTGGGAACTAATGTCACCTCTAGGCACTAGTGCCGTCCAACAAAATCAAACCCTGACTTTGCAAAAAGCACAAATCCTCAACAGAAAGTCAAGCTTTTTCTCAGTTTAGACAGCCATCTAGGGTTTCTTAAAAAGCATTTCTTCAAGTTCCAGCATTTTTAAAGTTAGATTATCATTTTGCATTTAAATCAAGCATAATGCATGCACACATTAACAATACCACCCAAAAGGACATATTTACCTAAATTTAGCAAGTCGATTCATGCACGAAGCAGCAGCATGTGCTTTATAGTCTCTTAGTAACACAGAGAAAAGCCCATCCTTATTGCCATTTCCTGAATCCATGCAAAAGAAAGCAGTTAACCAACTTATATGCAAAAGCATGAACTCATCATGGGTAAAAGAATTTGAACAATTAAAACTACAACAACTAATTATAAATTTATAACGAACTAAGCTAGCTAAAGTGTTAAAAATTAACTACACCACTAATTCAGACTCATTTTCAAATGAGAATTGCAGTAATATTAATGGTTAGTTGACATAAATTATAAGAACTCGGATAAATTGATAAATGGAAGTATTATAATGAAGCTGAAACATTCAGCTGAAAACTTTCCACTCTCAACTCTACATTAACATCAATGAAGAAAAGAAGCACGACCATTGTAAATGCTAATACTTTCTGGGACAGCATTTTGTATAGCATGCACCAGTTAAACTATTATAAACAGTGCTCAACAGATCAACACTGTAAAATATGTGATTTTTTGTGTTTCTTGTGTCTCTAATGAGATCACACACCTTCATATTTATAATGATACTGCAATAACTACATTCAATGCCTAGGAAATTGTATTGACTAGGACTACTATCAATTAGCCTAGAATGTTGCACAATCAAGAAATAATTAAAACATACACTGAATTTTAACACTCCTCCTCAAGCTAAAGCTTACTATGCTTTAAGCTTGTTACATCAAAACATTTTATCACATAAAAAATGAAAGTAAGTTTGACTATTGTTGGACTAGTTTGAAAAGAGAAGACACCATTAATGATTCATGTGTGAAAGATTCACCATTGAATTGATCGTCGGTGGGAATAAAATGAGCCACTAATATGATTCATATGTGGGAATACACTCACCACTGGATTGATCGTCAGTGGGAATAAAAGGCGCCAATAATATGATTCATATGTAGGATTAGAGTCACCACCGGGTTGATCGTCGGTGGGAATAAATGATTGTCTGAGCAAATGGTACCTTGTTCTTGAAACTAAGTTCTCACAACAGCAGATACAATACGGAACGAAGAGTTGAAAAATAAGAGGTTGCTGAAAAACCACTACATCATGAAAAGACCTGCAGAAGGGGTTCGGAGACAGGTGAAAAGAGGTTGCTGCATTCTCACACTCAAATTTGGTGGAGGCGCGTGAGACCCATACATAGAGAAGATAGATGCGCGTGACGCATGTGCAATATTGGTTGGCGACGGGAGAAGCACCGTCGTGCTCGCCGGAGGATTGCACGGCGGTGTTTGTTGGTTTTGGATGCGCACTAAAAAAAGGGGCAGCTGGTGTTGGCACAGCTGTAACAAAGTAAAAAAAAGAACAAAAAAGTGACAGTTGGTGTAAGGCACAGCTGTGTTTGAAAGAAAAAAAAAAGTCACCGAAAAACACATAGTGAAGGTTGTGCTTTTGAGGTCAGCTGTAGCGTCGTGGCTGGTTGCTAGAAAGGCAGCCGGAGTTGATGGTGACAGATGACTGTATGAAACCAAAAAATTGAAAGACTGAAAAAAAAAGGTGGTGCTGCCGGCAGCGGTAGTGAAGCACAAAGACAGGTCACAAAATTAGAACCTGCTCTGATACCATGTAAAATATGTGATTTTTGTGTTTCTTGTGCCTCTAATGAGATCACACACCTTCATATTTATAACGATGCTGCAATAATTACATTCAATGCATAGGAAATTGTATTGACTAGGACTACTATCAATTAGCCTAGAATGTTGCACAATCAATGAATAATTAAAACATACACTGAATTTTAACAAACACTATCGGTGCTCACTTTTATAAATAAAATAATCAAGACTGAGTGACCAGTAAAAGGGCAAAACTATTCAATTTTGAAAAAGAACCCCCACCATCTGCGTTCCCACCACCCTCCCCTCTCCTTACCACCACGAATCCATGAGGAACCCAAATGGCTTCGAACACCATACTTCCTGCTTTGGTGAGAATTCTTCTTTGAAATTGTGTTCTGACATGTTCAGACATAATAAAAAATAAGTATTAGCTGTTAAGGAGAGATACAAAATTATATAGTACTTGGCATTGGCAAGACCAAAGGAACTACATGTGGTTTAAAGTTCATGTCTTTTGTCCATAGTTAAAGGATAAAACTGGTGCCATGAGAATGATGCTGAAAGATGGAAGTTTGCAGTGAATACTGCTGGTTGGAAGCCAAAGCGGTTTACTGTAACTTTGATTACCACAAAATCAAAGGCACTTGTGCTGGGGGTTAAGAGTACCACAACAATAAATGTGCCATTCCTAGTTCCTGCTGCATCTAATTCCTTGGTAGATATGGACCCGTGACTTGTTGTCTCATTTCCAGACTTGCCACTGATTGGGAGGAGCTGGGATGAGACAAAGGCTGCTTTCGCATGTTCATGGTGATTTGGTTCGGTGGGAGAGTGAAGGTTCTGAAATGGGTGGTGGAAGAGGAGCATGAAAGGTATTTCACCATTTTAACCCTCATATAACAGTGGACTACAAGTAGTCCACCCTATAAGTACCCTACGTTACAGCTATTAACTTCTACATGGTTTCACTTTCAGCTTATTCTACAGACAATCCTTTCCATAACAATCTATAGAAGAGGCAAAACAAGTAAATAACCATACTTTAAAGGAACCACATACAATGTTTTGAAAGACAAGTCACCTTTCATTTCGTATCTATCCACACGGCCATTCAATGGTTAAATAACAATAACTAATGCTCCAATATTTATTACTTTATCTGATTGTTTAAACTTTCACTAAACCACTCAACTGTGTTACCCAAATTCAAACAACTTTAGGAAAGCTTAAGCACATTTAGTAGATTGTTTCTTGACAAATATATGCATATAATATAAGTTAATCATGTCTGTTTAAGTTTATTAACATCTATTCGGTCTTCTTGAGAATACAAATATGAAATGATATGGGCAAAAGGTTAAAAGTAAATTTAGAAGGACTAACCTAAAGTCACCTTTCCAAGTTGTCCGGAGATTAACTCACTATTGCGAAAATAAACAAATCCATCATTAGGGCACATTGTTTTCATTTCTCTTTTCCTATCATCAAGCTTTGCGTTGTGTGTTTTCTCCTTTACAGTGAGGTTCACATAGACCCTCACATTTGCATGTGGGCGTAATAAAATGCTAAATAACTGTTTACCACTCCAGAGTTCAACTGGCTGAAAAAAAGAAATTTCAAATATAACTGTAAAGACCCTGACAAAATATGATTACTTAATATATAAATTACCAAACATGATTGAATCATCAGACAAATTTTGGTTCATGCAGCTTATAAAATCAAAGGTGGAGCACTCAACCAAGCTACTATTCTATTATTGGCCTGAAAAGACGATATTAATAAAACTTATGCCAAGAATACAGGCAACAGAGTTAAGGAAAAACTCCAAGAAAGAGAAAACAATTTCATCCCAAGGCTAACCTAAAATTTGATAAAGGACTAGCTACCCATCTTCAGAGGTTTAATGGTCTGAGAGATATCCTTCAAGGGTGTAAAAGGTAAGTTGGCTATACATTTCAGAGAATATAAAATAGAATGATAAAAGGCAACTTGCTCATAAATCAATATACTGCAACAATGGAATGCATCACTTTTATGAGTGTTTATTTCATTAGTCCAATCATTGTTAGATTTAAATATTGCACGAGGTAGACAATAGATTACATATTTAAAAACATGTACCACTTAAAAGTGTTTGATATTTCATCACATTGTTTATTTTAATTATGGTTTTTAAAATATAATCAGGAATTCAGTATCATGACATACTTATGAATGCATGGTCCAAAATTTGAGTACATGATCAACAGGATATTTGAATCTTCAAAAGTTGAAAAACAAAACAATCAAAGCCTTTTCACCCAAGATGAGACCAGCTACGTGATCAAATGACATTATGATGTCCTGTCATGAGCAAAGCCTAGTAAAAAAAACATTAGAAATCTAAATGTCTCTTAAAGCATGTTCGTTTTATCCTTGGAGTTCTCCCATGGTTTAATTAGAAGACCCCAAAAGAAAAACTAATGTTTTCTCTGTTCTCCTTCAATATCAAACCATTTAACTATCCTCCACTTGGTCTACCCTCCTTACCAATATTTCAGCAGCTCATCTCCACACAAAATTCAACAATTGTCAATGCTCAATTTTTCATGTGACAGTTATTAAAAGAAACCATGTAAGATTCTCACCTTAATAATTGCAGGAGTTGGCAGATCAATAGGATCCATGCCATCCCCCATGTATGAGCAAATAAGTGAAAAAGTAGAACGATCATAGAAAGTATCTTTCCTAGTTATGAGAAAAGAAGAAGTCAAGAAGTCTTGCGTAGAGGCAACAAGAATTTCTCCGTTTTTTGGCGTGCACAAATTGTTTTGCACCTGAAAATAAACAAAATATCAGTAACATATACTTGAAATTTACAAAGTATAGAGAACTGAGTGTTCCTTCTTCAGGTATCTATAATTATTGAGCATCATACACTTGATTGAACAAATCACACTATTTAAAATGTAAATACTGGCAGTTAAACAATGTTTTAAAAGAATTCCTCTAACCACAGTACATGTTGTGATTTGTTTATATAGTTTAAAGAAACCTTCAATCAAAAAGTTGGAGACGAAGCATTTAGCTGAAAAGACTGTTTTGTATGAGCAAAATCAAATGTGTTCAGGCCCATGATATTTTTGTTATTTTTTAAAGAAAAAAATGTGTTTAAAAAAATACAATTTTTGAACAAAAGGACAATCCTAGAAAAAGTTTACATTCTGTTTGGTTGGGAAAAGAAAATAGTGAAAGTGAAATGAGTTTTAAGTTATAAAGCATGAGTGGAAAAAAAGAAAGCTGAAAAGTTTCTTCTCTTTTTTGTTTGATTGGATGCGAAGTTAGAGGATAGAAAAAGAGTACATTCATAACAAGACAAAAGTAAGCATAAGAGAAAACTGAACATGATAAATAGAATAAAAACATTACAATCAAAATAAATTAAAAATACAGCATTATGGTAATTTTAAACTGAAACTATTGTCATTTGCACACAAGAAAGTGGAAGATGTGGTTTTCATCGCACAACAGCTGGGAAAGGATTTAGGCGTGGACCAAACAAAGGGAAAATGCTGCTTTCCGATCTTTTTTTATCCTCCTACATTCTTTCCTTTCTCTTTCCACTATACCAAACAGAGTGTTCGCTTCAGTTCTAAGAGCTAAAAATAATAGCTTTAGAAAACATGCCCTATTAAAGTTGTATCGTAGAATGACTTTTTATAAATTTACAAAAATGACTTTTATAAATTTACAAAATCCGGCCCTTAAAGATGTCTTGTACGAACACACTAACACAGTAAATGGAAAATACAGCAGAATATTTGAAATAGATAGAAGCAGAAAAGGCTAGATAGAAAACACAGAACTCAGAAGATCGTACCAGACATATGCATCTTATACAAATTGGTGTTCAATAAAAAATTGTGCAGTAAAAATAGGACATATAACCATTATAAACAGTCAACATGCAATCCTATATAACAACGGATTTATTTTACCGTCATCAACAAAAGAGCCTCTGTTCGAGCCTCCTCAGTCTGTGGAACATGTAGGTTCATTTCATCACCATCAAAATCAGCATTATATGGGTTACATACAGATTCATTAAATCTCAAAGTTCTCCAAGGCATAATCCTTGCCTGCATGTGCAAAAAGAGATTAATGCAATGCTATCCAAATCAGACACTATTCTACCCTTAATTTTTGATAAATTACCCTATGACACATCATAGACATCCGATGCAAGCTTGGTTGCCTGTTGAAAAGAACAACGTCTCCATCTTCCAAATGGCGATCAACAATATCACCAAATCTCAGTTCATCAGCAAGGCGCTTCCTACAAGAAACTTTTAAATTCCTGCAAAGTAATGATAGGCTCTAAATAAAAATAATTGGAACAAAACAAAATAAACTTGGCTTGGTAACAGTCCATATAGGGAAAAATGAAATAACACAAACCATGTGGTACCACCAGCATGCCTAAGCAACTTTGCACCCGGATACTTATCAGGACCGTTCCTCAAACATTGTCTCAACTTCTCTATGTTGTGATGTGTAACACGCTCAGGATAAGTCAAAATGCGAGCCATATGGATGGGAATTGCAACCTACAGAGAAAAAACTAGTTAGCAGGCATAAACTTGTTGAACCTAAAAACTGAGAACGAACTTTCTTGAATCATTGTTTTCATGGGAATTATAGTATTTTCAATAAGCCTTGATTTACTTTTGTGTGTTAAATATATATGTCCTATTAGTTTTTTGACGAAATTTATGTCCTATTAATTATAACATAAATGTCAAACCTCGGTAATCTTTAGATTAGGATCAGGTGAAATAACTGTCCGGCCAGTATATTCAACACGTTTTCCAGATAAGTTGCTACGGAAACGTCCCTGCTTCCCTTTAATGCGCTGAACAAAACCAGTTAAAGGCTTGCTAGTTTGCATATTGTATGGCCCACCTTTAACATCACTATTTATGTATTGAGCAACCAGGAATTGAAGCATTTCAAAACCACCCTAAACCAAAATCATAAACAACAAAAGAAACAAACCAAATTACATCCTGGAAAAACCCGAGAGGAGAGCAGATAAATGTAGTGTCTAAACTAGTGTCATTTTCAAGTCAATATTACAATAAGAACAACTCAAAAGAGAGTGGTGGCATGTATACATTTCAAGTCAATATTACTGCGGAAAAACTATTGTTTATTCATGTGATGCTAAAAAACTGATTATATGAGGAGATATAAATAGGATAGGAAATTAATTCTGTACAATCAAATAGAGCTGAAAATCAGGAAACTGATTTTCCCTATAAATACTATCACTAAATAAGAAATAAAACTAAAACAGAAATCCAAATTAAGACATACTAATAATTATACATCAGAATATGATTCTGATCTCATAACCAACACTCCCCCTCAATCTGGGTGGTAGATATCTATCATGTCCAGATTGGATCTGATATTCTCATATGTATTTCTTGGAAGAGCTTTAGTCAGGATGTCAGTTGTTTGGTTGCACGATGGTACATGATCAATACTTATAATACCATGATCAATCTTCTCCTTTATAAAATGTCGGTCAATTTCCACATGTTTTGTTCTATCATGGTGAACGGGGTTCTTTGCAATGTTGAGGGCAGCTTTGTTGTAACAAAAGATTCTCATGGTGTAATTCTGATTTCATCTAGTATTTCCTTTAGTCAGACTCCTTCACAAATGCCTTGTGCCATGGCTCTGAATTCAGCTTCTGCACTGCTTCTAGCTACCACGGATTGTTTCTTGCTTCTCCAAGTAACCATGTTTCCCCACACGAATGAGCAATAACCAGTAGTTGACTTTTTTTCTGATGTACATCCAGCCCGATCTGAGTAAGTGTATACTTCGATACCCCTATTTGTGTTTTTCTTGAAATGAAGACCTCTACATGGTGTACCTTTAAGGTACTGCAAGATTCTTTTCACAGCTTTCATGTGAGCTTCGGTAGGACTTGTCATGTAGCGACTTGCCATGCTTACGGCAAATCCAATATCAGGCCGAGTATGAGTTAGGTAGATCAATTTCCCAACTAGACTTTGATACCTCTCTTTGTTAGCTAGTGGACCTTCTTCGGGGATTCTTCTGCTTACCGATTCCATAGGGGTATTGGCAGCCTTACACTCGAGCATTCCAGTTTTTTGGAGTAATCCTAGGGTGTATTTCCTTTGAGAGACATATATTCCCTCTTTGGTTCGAGCTACTTCCATCCCTAAGAAATACTTAAGTTGTCCCAAGTTTTTGACTTCAAACTCCCTAGCCAAGAATTCTTTCAAGTGTCTGATTTGATTACGATCATCTCCTGTGATAATCAAATCATCAACATACACAATGAATAAAGTTACATTTCCTTCCAATGAGTGTTTGACAAACATAGTGTTATCAGATTGGCCTTGTATGAATCCATCGTCTTTCACAACTCTAGTTAATCTATCAAACCATGCTCTAGGTGATTGCTTGAGGCCATACAAAGATTTTCGAAGCTTGCACATCTTGTTCAAAGTGATGGATGATTCAAGTCCTGGAGGAATTTGCATGTATACTTCATCTTCTAACTCACCATTTAGGAAGGCATTTTTAATGTCTAGCTGATGCAGTGGCCAATCCAAGTTTGCTGCCAAGGATAATATGACTCGTCCTGAGTTAAGTTTGGCCACTGGAGCAAATGTCTCTTCATAGTCTATGCCATATGATTGGGTGAATCCCTTTGCCACTAATCGTGTCTTGTACCGATTTATGCTCCCATTTGCGTTGTATTTGATAGAGAATATCCATTTACAGCCAACCTGCTTCTTTCCCTCTAGTAGAGCAGTAATTTCCCAAGTGTTATTTTTAATCAACGCATGAAGTTCTTCTGTTACAGCTGCTGCCCACTCAGGTTGTTGGAGGGATTCTTGAATATTCCTAGGAATATAGGTGTTGTCAAGTGCTGCTACAAATACCTTGTATCCTTGTGATAATTTCCCATATGACATGTACCTTTCAATGGGGTGTTGAGTACAAGTTCTCGTCCCTTTTCTTATTGCAATAGGAATATCATTGTCAGTTAAACTCATTGACAGTTTCTGAGTTGGGAATAGTATTACCTGATGAGATTTCATTTTCTAGAGCCTGGTTGGATTCATGGCTTTGCACTGGAGTTGTGTTTGATTCTACCACCTGTTTGCTTTTCCTCTTGCTAGTGTAAACTTTTCAGTCACCTTCTTGTGCAGATATTTCTACGGGTGCAGTTTCAAGGACTGGTTCTGCAGGTGTGGAATTTTCTGGTTATGTTAGTATGAAATTTTCTGGTTTTGCTGGTGTAGAATTTATTGGTTCTATTGTTGTAGATTTTACCGATTCGACTGATTCTGTAGTTGCATGATTTTTTGTTTCTACTGCTGCAGTTTGTTCGACCGTCTCAAAACCCAAAAATTGAAATTTTGTTGTTTCTTTCAGGATTATGGTATTCTCCCCCTGAATTCCAACTTTGGAGTAATACAGTTGATTCTCAAAGAAGGTCACATCCATAGTGTGGTAAAATTTTCTGGTTGTTGGGGAATAACACCTATATCCTTTTTGGTGAGGTAAGTAGCCAAGAAAAATACATTTGATAGATTTTGGGTTAAGTTTGCTGCGGAGAGGGTTTAGGTTGTGAACAAAGGCTGAACATCCAAAGATTTTAAATGGGATTGAGGTGAGAACTCTACTGGTTGGAAAAATAGTTTGGAGAGTGGAATAGGGTGTGTCAAAATTAAGGATGCGAGAAGCCATCCTATTTATGAGATAGGTGGCTGAAAGGACAGCTTCTCAAAAATGTTTTGGTACATTTGTGGCTAGCATGAGAGATCTTGTTACTTCCAATAGATGCCTATTTTTCCTTTCTGCAACCCCATTTTGTTGGGGGGTATCTACACATGAACTCTAGCGGACAATTCCATGGATCTTAAGGTCGGACTCTAGTGCTGAACTAAAATATTCACGACCATTGTCGATTCTGGGCACCTTAATTTTTGTTTGGAATGGTGTTTGCACCATGGTGTGGAAAAACTTAAATAATTTTCCAAATTATGATTTATCTTTCATGAGAAATATCCATGTGACTCTTGTATGATCATCAATGAATGTAACAAACCATTTAGCTCCAATAATGTTGCTAACCCGAGATGGCCTCCATACATCACTGTGAATTAAGGAGAAGGGTTGAGAAGGTTTATATGATTTAGGTGAGTATGTGTTTCGAGTATGCTTGGATAACTGGCATACTTCACATTGAAAGTTCATTAAGTTTTTTCTGAATAACGAGGGAAACAATTTCTCTAAGTACCTGAAATTTGGGTGACCTAATCGATAGTGCCACAACATTACAAACTCGTCACTATTTGGAGAAACCACCGAGCAAGAATTGGCTTCGAAATCTTTGGAGGAATCTTCAAATTCCAAGTAGTAAAGTCCAGCACACTCTTTAGCATTTCCGATTGTCTTTCCCGACTCCAAAATTTGAAATTCACACAGATTGGGAAACAATTTAGCAACACATCTCAAGTCTCTGGTCAGTTTGCTAATAGACAACAAGTTGCAATCAAGTTTGGGAACATACAATACAAAATTCAGAGTAATATCCTTTGAAATAATAACATAATCTATACCAGTAACCTTTGACAAGGTACCATCAGCAATCCGAATAGACGAGTTATCATGACAAGGAGAATAATTGTCGAATATTGTTATATCTCCAGTCATGTGATCCAAGGCTACTGAATCTATTATCCATGATTTTGGTTTTCCTTTACTAGTATGTAAAACATGTAGAAAACTACCTTTTTGTGCTACTAAAGTTGTACCACATTTTTCTGCAATAAGAACAATTTGCTAGAACATTTTCTGCAGAGCCTCTATTTGTTCTTTGCTGAACGGAGATGGATCCTGTTTCTCTTCCATTTCTTGTGGGTTGTTGGTTGCCTTGCCTCTGATGTCCCTGTTGAAGAATGGTTTTGACCTATCCCATTGAAGGTGGTTTTGGCCATTCAACTTGTGGCCATTGATGAGAAGTTCAGTCCCTTCGATTGAGTCGGACAGATTTATGCCAGTGGGTGAGACTTGTGTTTTGTCTTCTTCCATGGCTGGGTCGATGAAAGAGACTAGGGATGGTTCAGATCTTGCTATGATACCATGCGGAAAAACTATTGTTTATTCATTTGATGTTAAAAAACTGATTACATGAGGAGATATAAATAGGATAGGAAATTAATTTTGTATAATCAAATAGAGCTGAAAATCAGGAAACTGATTTTTCCCTATAAAAGCTATCACTAAATAAGAAATAAAATTAAAACTGAAATCTTAATTAAGACATACTAATAATTGTACATCAGAATATGATTCTAGTCTCATAATCAACAATTACAAAAGGAACAAATTCAATAGTTTGGTATTATGAGTTTTAGCAACAGTAATAACCAAAGCCTTTTCCTACTAGATGGGATCAGTAACATGGGTTTGGGAACAATCAAATTCTATACCATAAAGATTTGATAAAGTTTTATGTTGTTGTCGTCGATTGTTTAACATAACTCTCCTTTACTAATCTGAGCTTGGGAACAGTTATATTATGCATATATAGGCAGAGCTATACGAGTTTGAAAAATTACATAAAAAGAGAAACATCAGGGAACCAGCCACAACATGTGACTCAATCAGTAATTTTAGCTTCATGAGAGTTGACCAAACCTTGGGTGCCGGGTTTCAAATTTCACCAAAAGCACCTTTTGGTCAAGGCAAATCTCAAGGCCCAAATGATAATTAACCCAACATTCTTTGTGTACTACAACCGAAGTGAATCCAGGAGAAAGAGCAGGAAAGTTTATGGTAGAATTCTTGAGAGAACAAGAATATTCAGAAAAGGAATCAGTAACTACATTGTGAAGTGATTTAAATGTATTATGTATACATAATTAGAGTGTACCTCTTAACATCTCCAACTATTTCTGCCATTATAGACAGCTGTCAGTATAGACATGAGATGTAACAGAAAAAAGCCGAGAGCAGACACACAAGTTATACAGAGAGCCCAATACAAACCACTCATTCTAACATGGCGTGTAAAATACCAATAAAAAAGGTTGTTTCAAGTGTATAACGTACACAAGTATCTGTCTTTTTTATATACAAAAAGGGAGTAACTCAGAATATCAACAAACAAATAATCAAACAAATAAACTCCATTGAATCTTTACAAGTTTTGATCTCTTAGAGTGTCCTATTATACCTGAAATTTGGTTGATTCTTCTAGTTCTTTGTGCAAAGCAGCATTTGCCTGTATTATTTTCCTTAGCTTCTCTGTTATGTCATTTTCATTGCTGCCACAAATCAAGAGTAAAATCATAAGCATCCATTGTATAATTCTTAAAAGAAAAAAAGATTGAAGCAGAGAAACAAAAATAGGGGGTTAGAGTGAAAGAATCCTCCTAGCCATTAAATAATTTTCTCTTTGTCCCATTCCTTGGCACCAATGCACCCTCACTCTTATTGTGACAATTGCAACCTTTCCCTTCCAATTCCAAGTTCAACTTCACATTGAATGGCCCCAGTGTATTTTGTCACAAAACACATTAACTACTCAAACTTTTGATTTCCTGAATCAGGACAGAAATACAATCAATCCTCCACCCGGCAGTTTCCAAACAGCTTTCTAAGTCAATGTTGTCTTCTCGAAATTTCGATTTAACTCATAAGATTCAATGGTTATATAATTTTACTCGTTTTGAACAGTCTGAATTGTGTGCAAGATTGCATTTTGGGTAAGATTGCGGTGGGATCGCATAGCATAAACTCGCATGATTTTTGCAATTTTTCACATTTACCTTTTCTAGATTTGAGCTGGGTTTGTGACCCAATTGATTAAAATCCCTCAAAACCCTAGAAGGCAATCACAGAACACAAGCACGCCATCTCTCTCATCTCTCCCAAACAGAGCAACCGTTACTCGCTGCTGCATGCTGCTCTTTGCCTCTCAATGTCTCTTTTTCAGTTGTAACTTGTACGCCGCTTCCAACCTCTCATTGTACCTTTCATAGCTCCCTAGTCTCTCCTGCAACTCTTTGTCACTGGCATGTCGCAGCTGTGTTTGTTTCTTGTACTTCTCTTTGTCTCTAATTGCCTCTCTTTGTTGCAATTCATGGCCGGTGTTAATGGGTCAGGGGCTACTAGTACTAGCAGTAAGGAATCTTCAACAAGAGATCAAATGCAAGTGTTAGGTTAGGAGTGTGAGATGCATAAATCTTCCAAAATAATTTGGGAAACATAGGATGTGGCATGGCAACATGATATTAGTGTGGATGGTGATCCTAGAGAAATTAAGAGCAAACATTGCAAAAACTGTATATCAAAGGTGTTTATTGATCTGAACACCATTTAGTATGCACAAAGAAGAATGTTGAAGAGTGAGTTCTTTCAGACGAGGTTAGTTAACAATGTGGGACACGTGTTTATGGGTTGCAAATATTCTCGTGAAGAACAGAACTCCAAGTGAGGATGTCTAGGATAACATTGACGTAAAAGATAAAAATAAATAAAAAGGAAAATTGTAGAAGTTCAAAGTCCTTAAGATATTCTCAAGAAGAGCAAGGAAGCTCTCAACTAACCATCAACAATGCTTTTAAGAAATTAGAGGAGGATATTGACCAACAAGTTGCAACCTTATTTTTAAGCAATATTATACCCGTTAATACAGTAAAGGCTGAAGAACTTATAAAGTTGGAGATATGATTGATTGGTTTTGTTGTGGGATGTAAACCACCATCTTACCATGATATTAGAGATAAGATTTTGAAAGAAAAAAAAAAAAAAAAAAGATTAGTCTACACAGTATTTTGGAGGAGCATAGAGTTGTTTGGAAGAAGACCGAATGCACTATCATGGGTAATGGATAGAGACCAGAGGACGATCCTAAATTATTGCTAAATATTCCTAAGGAAACTTTGTTTTTAAGATCAACTGGTGCTTCTGCATTTCTACGATAAGATTTTAAAAATGATGGTTGACGTTTTTGAGGTAGTGGGTGAAGAAAAAAATGTGTTGTCAAATAGCGGTTACAGCGGATTTTGAACATATTGCAATTGCTCCACAATACACTATTTAGTACAAAGTGTCGTCAAACAGCCGCTATTGTGGCTCTATAGCACTATAGCATAGTGGAATCTGAACAAACTGCTACTTCCTGCGATCCACAATTGACATGAAGAGATCATTACTTTTAAGTAAAAAAATCACAGGTTACATCTATACTATGAATGGTCTTATCAATTTTTTTAATTACTTTACCATTGGAGGTGATTCGATTATCACACGTTTTGCCACATCTCACTAGCATTTGGGATGCTTGAATGAAAATAAGGGAGCATTCTATATGATGTTCACTACTTCACTTCCAAGCAATGGAAGGATAGTCAATTTGCAAAGATTAAAGAGGGGAAATTAGTTGAAAACATAGTCATACACAAAGATTTCTCGAAAATTTGGATAAGTTGCATAACTGGTGCTTTTCCATTACTTAAAGTGTTGTATATGGTGAATTCTAATGATAAGTGGGCCATAGGGTACATGTATGAAGCAATGGATTGGGCTAAAGAGCAGATACAATAAATCTTCCATAATAAGAAAACACGGTACATAAATTTTTAACATATTTTCCATTAATTTATTGCAAAATATATAGTATTGGTTTGTAAACTAATTCAATCTTTTTGCATAGTTATCTACCTTTATGAAAAATTACTGATGAACGATGAGAAAACAATTGCATAGACCTTTGCATGTTGTGGGATATTATCTTAATTCAATGTTGCATTACCTACCTAATTTGAAAGCTGATAGCGAAGTTATGCAAGGGATGTCTGCTTGTCTAAGAAGAATGATAGGAAGAGATTCGGAATGGCGAATAAGATTGATGTTCAGCATGAGTATTTCAAGAGTAAAACAGGTTTTATGGTGATGCAATAGCTCAACTTGGACTTAGAAACCAGACAACAACACAATGGTGGGAATCTAATGGTGATGGACCCCGGAGTTACAAACTTTTGTCCTTCATATGTTGAGTTTGTAGTTCTTTTGGCTTTGAGTGGGACAGTAGTGCCTTTGAGATGGTATGATTTCAAACTCAATATGAAAATTATTTAGTACTAGTACATTTAATTGTTTATAGCTACTATGTGTTAAGTACTTAAATTAATTATGTACTCCAAGTAAAATTTGACACGTCTAAGTAGCAGCAAAATATAAGCGAAAGTTAACTTTTTTTATCTATTTAATGATAGTATACTGAAATTGCCCTTCATTTAATGTACACTTCAATATAATATATTAAATTAAACCCCCAAATTATTATGTTGGCACATCACATGCTTATATTTCATGTAACACTAATTATGTCACATTATTCAATAATATGTTATGACACCTCTAATATTATTTGATACATTATTCCTCATTCTACTACTTTTTTTATATCTCTAATATATGATTAAAAAACCATAAAAATAGGTAACTCTCATAACAAACTTAATTTTAGTGTTGATATTTTTTTTAATTCATTATATATAAATACATCACAATATTTTAATTATATTATAATATTTTAAATATAGCAACCGCTAAATTACCACAAAATATATAAAAATATAATCATGACAGCTTAAAAATCAATAATCACCAATCAAACTTATGCACAAACAATGCTATGAAATTTAAATTAAAATG
>JBBPBR010000003.1:61662505-61683366 GCA_037974775.1 Cicer pinnatifidum
AACAACCAAATTTAAAATAGCAAAGCCTTTGCAAAAAACAAAACAGCAAAAGATATTATTTATAAAAATAAAAATCCTAAATTATACATTGAATAATTTCAAAGTAACATACAATTAGTGTATATTTTTAAGTACATATTTTATTTCTCCAACGAAGGATAAATCAGAGCATAGTTCATTTGACAACAAAAAAATCAAAATCAAGTAGTTACATCTTATCATTCAAAACATTATCTTGTGCTTTTGTCCTAAAAAATAGTGTTTAAAATTTGTCCATCATTGACACTCTAAAGAAAATACAATCAAAATGTTTTTAAATGAAACAAGTGACATAACACCACTAATAGTAAAAATGAGACACATAACATAAAATACAAAAAATAATAGGACATATAATTAATCAAAAAAAGAAAAAATAAATAGTAGTACATTTAAGATAAATAGTAAATGTAAAATTAAAATAATAATAATAATAATCATATACAAACCAATGTTTACAAAACATATATTCTATATTTTAAAGGAAGAAATATTCTATAATGATTGAATGTTTAAAGCAAAACAAAATGTATACAGACAATCACTCATTTTTTTTAATCACATTTTTTAGAGTGAAAATCACTCGCACTAATATATTTATACACCATAAATAATAACTTTTATTCATTGTTCATTCCATTTATTCCTTTTATTCATTTTTCATTCCATTTATTCATTTTTATTAAACAATCAATTATTCTTATAAATTTGAAATTTACAAATATTGAAACTCTTTTCAGGTAAATTAATGCATTTATGCATTAAATGATATGAAAGGTAATTTAAGTAATGAAGTTTAACTTTTAAATGTGATTAGCAAAAATAAATACAACAACAACCAAATCTTTTCTCACTAAGTAGGGTCGGCGACATGGATCAAACAACGCCATAGTGTTCTATTATATCTTAGTTCAGCTCATTAATCTTTGGGTCGTTACTAATATCCCTTATTACTTTTGTTGAAGAATCAAGAGAAATCAGATTCAATTCTTTTTTTATTTTTTATTTTATTTTATGATTATGTCATTATTACTATTGTAATTTCTTTTCCTGTATAAATAACTTAGAGTTGTAATAAAATATGAAAGTATTTTGTCTTTTACTTTCTTCATGGTATCAGAGCTCTTGGTTAGGGCTCTATAAAGTTTTCCCACAACCTAGTGGGGTTCAAGACTCCAAACTTAAAGGAACACCAACATTTTATTTTTAATTTTTGTACAACCGGCTTTAGGACCCGATCCATTTTTCTGTCTACCGCACACAATATCTCATGGAAGGCAGCCTATATGGTTGCGGCGAAGGTAATAGTTTGGAGTAAAACCAGAAGTAGTCAACAACGCCGACAGTGTTGGTTCAGACAGCGACGGCCCTGGTGGTTGCAGCCCAGACGGTGGCAGCAGGAATCGTTTCTCAAACAATGGTTTGTTTAACTTTTTTTAGACATAACAGAACTTCTAATGCCCTCAAGTTTGAAGTCCAGAAACTCAATGGAAAAAATTAAGTCGAATGGTCTCAAACCCTAAGATTGATACTAGATAGTAAGGAAAAATATGCTTTCCTCACAGGAGAGGTGTAAATGACTACCACAACACATTCGAATTACAGGTTTTGAAAATCCGATAACTCTGTTTTGTTATTGTTTGGTTGATTAGTAAACTGGAGTCAGCGATTAGAAAATCTTTTATATTATTGCCTACTACGAAGGTAGTTTGGGAGGCTATCAAAAAAATATGTTTGTGATATTCAAAATTCTTCTCAAATTTCCGACTTCAAATCACGATTGTGGCATGCCAAGTAAGGAGACAGAGATGTCATTATCTATTAAAATGGATCTCTGCTATGATGATCATTGGAAGTGTTGCGAGGACAGTGTTTTGTTTCTTAAGAGACAGGAGAATGGTCAAGTATTCATGTTCTTGGTTGGACTTAATAAACGACTTTATGAAGTCTGAATAGAATATTGGGAAGATTTCATTCCCATCACTTCGGAAAGCATACTCAGATGTTAGAAGAAACTAGGCGAGATAAAATGTTATGATGGGTGAGTCACCTTCTGTTGATGAGGTCGAAAGCTCCACCCTGGTCAATAAGAATAAAGAAAGGAAGAGAGATAGAAAGAAACCATGGTGCGAACATTACAAACTTTCATGGCACACACGTGAAAAACTCCAAATTGAAAGAAAATGGTGGAAACAAAGGTTGCACCCTCCAAGTTGGTACCTTTGATCAAGAGAAACAGTTTCCTTCAAGCCCATCTTTTTTCAACAAGGAACAATTAGACCAAATGTACAAACTTCGCGAGTCTCAAACTCCTTCTTGCTCTATAGCTTAGAGAGGTAATTTTACAAATATTGTTCTACTTAGTGTCGATCAATCTCAATCATACTTCGATTATCGATTTTAATACTACTGATCATATGACTGGAGAGTCAAGTCTGTTTTCTTTATATATAACCTTTGTGCAAGTAACCACAAAATTAAAATTACATATGGCTCTCTTTCAGCCATTGCAGTGAAATGGTATGCTATTTTATCACCTTTGTTAACCTTAAAAGATGTTTTACAAGTTTCTAATTTATCTTGTAATTTTTTATTCATTAATAAATTAACAAATGTTATAAATTGTCAAGGTAACTTCTTTCATTCTAATTGCACTTTTAAGGATTTGAACACGGGGAAGATGATTGGCAATGCTAAGGAGAGTGGATGATTCTATTATCTTAACAATGGCCACGACTTCAAAGAGAAACCTCAAATAAGTACCTGCTTTGAATCTATTTTGATTTCTTCTAATAATGATGATATGTTATGGCATTTACAATTAGAATATCCCAGTTTTCTGTATTTGAAACATTTGTTTCCTAAGTTATTTTCTAAGAAGGATTCGTCTTTATTTCATTGTGAAACTTGCGAATTTGCTAAACATCATTGATTTTCTTTTTCTACACAATCATATAAACAATCAAAATTTTGGGCAATTATTCACAGTGATGTTTAGGGTCCTAATAGAATAAACACATTTTCTAATAAAAAATGGTTTATAACTTTTATCGATGATCATACTAGAATTTGTTGAGTTTATTTATTGAAAGAAAAATCAGAAGTTGGACAGGTTGTCAAAAATTTATTTAAAATGGTTTGTCATCTTGAAAATGGGATTGTTCATCGAAATTTTTAATATGCTTTTGACATCTTTAAGGTTAAGGTTGTTAGAGTTTTACTCTTTGCAAAAAAGATTCTAAAATATTTGTGGGGTGAAGCAATTTTATTTGCATCATATTTAATTAATTGTATGTCACCTAAAGTTTTAGATTTTTGAACCCCTATTGATGTTTTTCGAAATTGCTTTCCTTTGAATCGTGTCGTTGTTGATTTGCCACTAAATGTTTTTGGTTGCACTGCTTTTGTTCATGAACATAAACAACTTGAAAAAACTTGAGCCACGAACAATAAAATGTGTTTTTACTGGTTACTCTCCAACTCATAAGGGCTATGACTATTTTGAACTAAAATCAAAAAGAATTTTTGTAATCATAGAAGTTACTTTTGTTAAAAATCAACCTTTCTTACTGACATTCATCTTTAGGGAAAAATTTTAAGGAAGGTTCATATCTTGAAAAAATCATTACTTTAGGTGATATAGTGTCACAAAATTTTGAGACTTTATTAATACACAAACAAAATGCCCAAGAATTCATATTGAAACTCAATCTGCTTGTGAATGAGGTTCCAACAGATTCGGGAGAGACAGTTTCAAATCAAAATCACAATGAACAAATTCTTGATCTCGATAATAATAAAGGACCACCAAAAATGCCACAACATAATGACTCAAATAAAGAGACGCAAAACAGGTTTATTACCATTGGCCCTACTTGGAACGGAAATGTCTTTGAAAGAAGAAACCATAAACAATGAAATGAAAAATCTATTTTCCGACCCTTCTAAGATTCAGAACCAATAGATAATCCAACTCATTGTCCTAATACAGGTAAGTCTTTTGTTGTTCTTAAGAGTCATGTTGAGTATCCTGATATAGACCTTCTTATTGTAATTATAAAATTTGTTAGATCATGCATTAAACTTTATTTGTGTAATTATGTGTCATACTCAAAATTTTCTTCTTCATTTGTTGTGTTTACCTCTCAGTTGTCTACTATAGAAATTCAAAAAATGTACAGTAGGCTCTAAAAATTCCAAAGTGGAAGAAGGCACGTAAATATTTTCTTAGTATGGAAGTTGCTCGCTCAAAGAAGGCAATTGTTATTTCTCAAAAAAAATATATCATAAATCTCTGGGAGCAAACTAGGATAAGTGATGTAGACCAGCATATACTCCTATGGAATTAAATGCTAAACTTTTGGAGAAAGGCAATGTTCCTGTTGATATTGGAAGATACCAAACGCTGATTGGCAAACTTATTTATCCAACCCACAATATACCTAACGTCTCTTTCTTTGTGAGTGTTGTAAGTCTATTCATGCATTCTTCCTATGAAGAAAGCTTGAAGGCATTTTATCAGATCTTAAGGTGCTTGAAATCAAATCTTGGAAAGAATTTGTACTTCAAGAAAATCAATGATAAAGGAACCTTTATATTTACATACGTTGATTGGGCAGGATCAATTACTGATAGAAAATCCACTACTGGATATTAGGTCTATGTTTGAAGAAATCTAATCACATGGAGAAGTAAGAAATAAGGTGTTGTTGCTCAAAGCAGTGCATAAGTCAGAATTTCGAGCAATGACTCAAGAAATCTGTGAACTTCTATGAATTCATAAACTCTTGGAAGAATTGAAAGTGAAAGTTGACTCACCCTCAAAATCATTTTATGATAGCAAAACAGCAATAAGTATAGCTCAAAACATGTGCAACATGATAAAATCAAACACACTGAGATTGATTGCCACTTCATAAAAGAGAAAAATGATGTTGGAATTATATGTCTGCCATTTGTGACTTCTAACCGGCAAACAATTGATATCTTAACAAAAAATATTGAGAAGACCCAATTTTGAGCGACTTATAGGTAAGTTGGACATGATAGAGATCTATACACCAACTTGAGGAAGGGTGTTGGGGAATCAAGAGAAATCAGGTTTAATCTCTTTTGTTTTATATTATTTTGTTTATTTTTATTTTATGATTATGTCATTATTACTCATTACTATTATTGTAATTTCTTTTCCTATATAAACAGCTTAAAGTTGTAGTAATAAAATATGAAAATGTTTTTCCTTTTACTTTCTTCACCTATAGTTTTCTTGGTTTTCCCTTTTGCTTGTAACAATATGACTCTCCTTCATTTGATCTACTTTCCTCGCTACATTTGGTCCAAGTCTCTTGTGTATCATTCCCCAACACCCTTTTGCACCACCTTTTTGGTATCTTTCCTAGCTTCTGTATATTTTTTCCAACTTCAAAACATCCCCTTTTGTCCTAACTTTCCTCTCCACATTTTCGTTCCACCACCAAGATTCCTTACCCCATGTCCAAAACCTCTTAATTCACCCAACTTCTCTTTTGCTACCGTTTTGATCCTCTTTGCCATCTTGTCCCACATATCATTTGCACTTCCTTGTGGCTCCCAGAAACCTCCCTCTAAAACATTGTGAGTGGAGATATTTTGTTTTTCACCCTTCAAATGTCACTTCACTCTTATATGTGATAAGATGTTCCTCTTTTTTCCTAAAACGTGTATTAGCTATAGTAAGATCAAAAGCCGACGAAAATTTCTAGATTTACCCTTTGCTTTCAAATCCCCAACGCCATACCCCTTATGCATGCCTTCATAACCTCTCAATGCCCTCTCTACATGCCAATTTAGATCCCCTCCTAGAAAAATCTTTTCTCCTAATGGTATATCCTTAATCAATCTTTCTAAATCTTCCCAAAAGTGTACTTTAATGTGGTCTTCTAACCCTACCTGAGGTTCGTAATTACATTGAAGGTGTTTTGTTCCACTACAAATTTAAGGTCTATGATCCGATAAGCATACTGGTTAATTTTGCTTATATTTTGTTGCAAAGGGAGTAACTTTTTAGACCCATGCCAAGAAAAGAAATCAATTAAAGCAAAAGACTACAAGTGATCTTGTGTATGTGATACCCTAGTATAAGATTGGGCAAAAAGAATGTTGAAGGGAGACCACGAATACTAAACATTGATGATCTCAATTACGATGATTGGTATGCGGGTGATGAAGAAAATGCAATTGTAGGTCATGTAGCTATGTTTGATCCAAATGATGACTCGATTTGTATTGAAGAAGCTAGTAGTGCTACATCAATTGTACTTGTAGGCTATAGATGAATTGGATGTTTCTAATACTGAAGATCATGATGATGAAGAAGGGGGTGATGGCAGACATAATGATGGAGGAGATAATGATGAGAATAATGAGGATATGAAAATGTTCATGTTATGGAGAATGATATGGTTGATTGGCACATTAGTGTTTTGATCTAAGCTTTAAGTATTTTCTTTTGTGGACTTGGATGTGTTATGTTTAAGCTTTGAGTAGTTTCTTTTGTGGATTTGCTTGTTTTAATGTTTAAACCTTAGAGAGCCTCATGTTTTGCATGTGATTTTTATTAAGACTTGTGAACTTATGCACTGTGTGTGTATTCGTTTTGGTAGGATCTTAAAATCCTGGTTACAATCTTCCTACCTCATCTGTTTTGGTAGGATCTTAAAATCCTGGTTACAATCTTCCTACCTCATCTTGATCTCAGGCAACTATTTTAGTAGAGTCTTATGATAATTTTGCCCCCCCTCTCTCTATATTAGGCAAGATCTCAATCTTGAGAGCATTGATCAAAGCAATACAATTATAATCACCAAAGCAGTGAGCTCAAAGAGGACTCACAAGGAAAAGATACTTCCCAGTAAACAAAAACACATCCTAAACTGAGGAAATCAGGAAATGCATGAAAACCAGTAATGAGAGATAATTATTAGTGCCCATACATCGGCTCTACCCTCCCTGTGCTAAGTAAGCATTACAATTGTAGATTCATTGCAAAAATTGGCTTATAACCAGTAGTTTATTATCAAATGGATTTTTCCACTCTAATACTCTATCTGGCAGTTACCAATACTTATAAAATATGTTCCTATCAAACGGAGCACTGTTGGACTAAATTGGATCAAGTGACAAAGACAATGTTGAGAAAAAGATGGCTTTTCGAATACAAGATGGTTAGCAACTAGTTCCCTCCAAAACTTGGTTTATCTTCTCCACTATTTCCCACCATTTGTGTCCTTATTCATAACATTTCCTCTCATGTCATTATACAATTCTCCTCTAAAAATCTTGTTGCACGTGTACATATTTTGTTACACTCTTGCACAATTATATCCTCCCCACTAGGCCACTACTAACAACGTCCATAATTTCCTATCATAATTTCCCTTGGCCCAACACTCCAGCCGCCCTCCATCTTTTCTTTTATTATTATATGTGTGTAAAAGGCTAAGTAGAAATCAAATCATGATAATGAATGGTGGCAAAGACATAAATACATCCAAACTAGTATTTACCTCTGTGATCCATCCATTATAACTGAAGGTCGAATAACTATAGGTGGCACAGCTATGTTTGTTATGATGAGCTTTTCTGGTCTTTCAGCAAGATAAAGTAATGCACAGTCCTACAACAAAGAGTAAAAAATTTGTTTAACTGGAGGGAAAGGTAAACCTCTCTATTTGGCATTCTTAATGTCTTAAAACACAGCAATCCCTCTTCAAACGAAAAAGAAAAGTAAAAGCAACCAAAAACATCTACATTAGTATTCATGTCTACCTCATCACTCATCTTGGTAAACAAGGAATGAACCGATTTAGGGTCAAGATTTCGAGAAGCCAAATCGTTGGTAGCCCTATATTCTTTCATATGAGAAAGAGCTGATTGGAGCTCAGAAACAACTTCATTTTTACCATGTGAGCAGTCATGAACAATCCTCAGCGTAGACCTAGTGAGCTTTACTATTCCTGCATCACAATAATCATCACCAAAATCACCATACAGATACAAAAAAAGAAATGAGTCTCAACATGAAATAAGCCATACAATCTAGGTAGTTAATCCCAGATAGCAGCGCGGCGCAGCCAACCTCGGAAACCGAGGTGGGTTGCGGGATACCGGGATTACCTCTATTTTTTGGACAAATTACATGAATAATACTATATAAACATGCATAATTAACAATGACTCAAACTCATAAACATTCATACATAGTAATAAAAAAACCTCAAGTCTTAATCAAAACATACATTTAAATATTAAATATCATTGTCTTCTTCAACATAGAGTAATAAAATAATAATATTAAATGAAGGGAAGGAGAAAAGGACAGAGAAAAAAAAAAGAACAGAGTAACTAAGTAACAAAAGAAAAGAAAAGAAAAACTACAGAAGAAAAAAAAAGAAAAAAAAAAGAGAGAGAAAGAAGGAAGTAAGTAACTACATAAAAGAAAAACTAAAGATAAAAAGAATGAGACGGTGCGACTGGTGGTGTATGAAGCTGGAGGCGGCGCGGCGATTTGAAGCAGGACAGCGCAGATGGTGGTGGAAGAACAAAAGCAGCAGCGAGGAGGAACGAATGATAGGAAGAAGGCAATGTGAACGAAGAAGGGAACGTGAACGAGGAAGAAGGGAAAGTGAAATTAGGGTTAGTGAAATCTGAAGTATGGAACACCAAAAATACCCCCAAAGTGTTTTAAAATGGAAGGGTAATATTGGTTTTCCTTGAATAAAAAAATAACGTTTTTTGGGCTTTGGAAACACGCGACCCACGAACATGCCTAGATCGCACGCGATCTTCCTTTTCGCCGTGCTGCACTGCACTGCCGCGGCCTAACCCTTCGCCGCCATGCTCCGGCGCAATCGCGCTGGGAACCGACGCGATTGACTGCCTAGCATACAATCATATTTAATATTCACTCCTATAATAGCTATGAATTAGAGTCAATTTTTACAAGTTTTTATGACTTTATAAAACAATTTTAAAAAAAAAAACACATTTATTATATTTTTTTACATATTTTAACTAAAAAGACTGGTATAAAAGGCTAAATAAACAGACCTTGGTGTTAATATTCAGCTCTTACAACATAATGGTAAGTGTTTATTCATAGGGGGAAAAGAGAAAGTTTACTACCATGGAAGCCTTAGCAAAGAAATTGTTGAGCCTTAAGCAATGCATTCCCTACCATGGAAGCTTACTACATGTTGAGACATTGTTAGCTACTTACTTGGCTCATACCATCATGCAAACCGGTACCCAAGCTAACACCAGCATTTGAATTTTTTCGGAATTTCTGATCCCGGCATTGTTGAAAACAAGCATAATCATAACTTTTACATTATGGTTAGTATCTTATTTTATGCCATAAAAGCTTGCTCACGTCTTCATAAGATGTTAGGATCCGGAGATATGAAAGAACAATCTCATTGAATTAAACAAACAAAAGTAGGAGAAAGATGTCTCCTCCAAGGATTTCCCAAAGGATTTATCCTTTCACAAGCTACTGTCAAATGTAAAGAATGAGTTCCCTAAAACTGATTTTCCCATATATGTGTCTAACCAACCCCCTTTCAATGACTTCTAACTAGCTAAATCTGTTTTTTATCCAAAGGATACGTCCTAACAATATCTCCCCCCTGAAAATCCACCATGCCCTTAATAGGGGTATTCACCCGGATCATCTTTATGCCATGCCTCCACACCTTGAAAGTTGAAACCAAACAATCTCCTTGGTCCTATTCACAAGCTCCACCATCACATACCAGGAAAATAGAGTGCAACTAAATGAAGTTCCACAGAAAACCCTTCCACAATTAACAATGCCATGTCAAACACTTTCCTTGCAAGTTCAATATTACCCTAATCATCATCTCTAAGTGCACATAACCAATAATAAGACTACACCATCAATTTATTTTGAGGTCTGCCCCATTAGGTCTGGACTCAAACCCAATTTTCTGCTCTACAAAGAAACGGTAAATAGAGCTCTTTTCTTGACATAAGGTGCTCTGTTTAATGCGCCCTAAAAAACAGGGAATATCATTCACTCTGATACCGTGAAGGGATTGTTGGGTGTTGTTTGTTGACCAGATATACGCATCCTAGTGGAATATAATATTTTGGTAATATCGACCCACATAAAGTAGAAAGGGGACTCGAGAGATGGTAAGTACGACAGGGCATTGTGTCATTTGGATCCTTCTGACCACTGCAAGAAAATCGGCATCCAACAGTTTGGCTGGATGTAGTGGACATACTAGACGGTCTCAGACCCAAACATTAGAGCCTTCCACTTCCTCCTTTCTTATTTGTTCCATCCTTGTAATTCCCAATTCAAAAGTTCCCTTCCCTATATTTGGTTGTTCCTCTGCCTTCTTCAAAAGCTTAGTTGAAAAAAATTTAGGGATACGTCCCAATGGTTGGTCATATAGCCCATCTTTCTCGCCCAAGATTGGGTCAATTCCTCCAAAACTCGAACTCAATACCATTTTCATTTTATCTATTTATTTTATCTTCATTTCAACAAGAACTTTACACTGGGTCTTCCTCCACTGTCAATCCTTTTATCTGCATTTGAGCCATGTGCTCTTTGGTCACCTTCTAATGTTAGCTTTCAATTACACAATTACTCGACTGTTAACATGCATAAGTAGCTCTCAGGTTGAACTCAGTCATTAAGACTGAATCCACAATCACCAACATTTTTTTACTTCTCTCTCTTTTTCTCTACACTTTATTTTCTACCTAGTAACTGAGTTGGAAGGCTGTAGAAACAAAACTAAGGATATGGAACCACGCGGATAGCGCAGAATTTGTTTTAACAACCTTCTAGTGACTTACCAAATGTGAGTCATAGACTGGTACACTTTGTTGACATGGTATGCTATTTCTAGTCTAGTTAAGATGGCATACTGAAGTACACTGACAATAGGCATATTGGTGTAAAGATTATGGTCGGAATTAGTGCCTAATCTGCTTAGTGTACAGTTGTAGACCATAGGAGAAGAGATCCTTTTAGCTAGCATAAACAACTCCCTGATTATCTTAGATTGAGACAATATGAGGCTTCCAAAAGACGTTTGAGCTAATAGGAGAGTAGTCTTTCTTTCAAGAGCTTCCTATTCTACAAAGGATGTATTTGTTCAGTAACAAACTATTGTCCAATATAATGAGTTATGCTAAACTGATTTCTCCTTATTTATATCTAACCAAACCTTGTTCAATCCCTTCTAAATAACTCACTAATAGATTAAGATAGAGCAGTTGTCCTTGTTCTATCATAATGATACATCCTAACATAAGAAAGTGATAGACATAATTGTATTCTCATACACACTATTTCTTCTCATTTCCATCTTGTTTAGTCCTCCTAAAATTATTATTATTGATTGCAATGCTATGGGAGATCCAGATTTACAAGGTATCCGTCCACGATCACTGCTTTACGAGTACATTCAGAGCACAACTTAAACAAAAAACGTCGATGCAAATTGACAGACTCACCCTCCATATAATATACAAATTAAATTTTTTTTTTCCTTTATTTTATTTATCTGGAGAAAAAGAGGCCCTAACCAATAGATAGGCATTAGGCAATCATGGACACAGTCTTCATCCAGGACATAACATAACCAAGAGAATTGGACTGGGACCTCTTACTAAGGTTAGGCTTTGGTGTTAGGGGTGCTAATAGTTTAAAAATGCAAGTGTCATGAAGCTGCCAACAAAGTGGGTGCATGTGAAGAAGAATTATGCAGGATCAAATCCCCAAGTTATCGTGGGAATTGGAATGACTAGGGTTAACTAACAGCGCTAGCCAAGCCATAGAAGGCAAATATAGATGGCATCGAAGAAGGCATAGCCATGTTCTATTGCATCATGAAGTAATTTATACAGAGTCGAGACAAGAACATTGGGAAGCCATACCCTTCATATAAAAAAAGAACAAGAAAGCACCCAGAAAAAAGGGTGCTCTAATAAATAGATATTAATAAAACAAATTTGTTTGTTGCAGGTTGTTTCACCTTTTTCCTTGTTCTAGCTGTCAACTATTTACTCAAGGAATTGTAGCACAGACAATTGAAATTGTATGAGGCTATGATCATTATTTATGGCCCAAAGAATAAATAAGCAAAAGGAAAATAAATATTTACTAGGGTTATATTCATGATATCCTATAAGATGGAATCAGCTCTAAAAAAGTGGAAGCATGTATGTTTCTACTGAATATGGAAATAAGTCGGCCAAAATACTACCTTTTTAAACAAGTTCCAATGATGAAGTCATTAGAATAAAGCATAAAACATACCATTAATATATCCACATCTTGGGCACTTTATGAATTTAGCACTTCTAAATCTTTTCATTATAGATTCAAGCAACTGTAACTTCTGCAGCTCATCCAATTTAGAGTTTCTCATTTTCTTCAAATATTTTTTTCGGGTATCTTCATCAAGGAGAATACCAGCACAACCCTGGAAATAACACATTCAAGCAGGGTATTAAGAAACACAAAATTAAGACAACTACATACTGAAACCTGAAAAGCATACATACAAAAAGAGCATGAGAGAGAAAGAATACATGGGTAAAATAGAATTTCCACCAATAATGAGCATGACATACAAACATGTAAATGGATTATCATGCATTAGAACAGTTTTGAATGAATTGTAACCAAATAATTTTCCATTTGTTGAAGCCATACGTATATAAGTCTATAAACATTACATTTTTTAGAGAGAATGACAATTGTGTTTAGTCACTCAGCTTTTCTTATAAGTTGATGAAAGAGAAAGACCACAAAACCGTGAACTAAACGAAGCTCAAATTGGAAGCCAAAGAGCAATATCAACATTCTTATAGATTTGAGATTTTTTATTGGTGCAAAAGGAGAGTCGTGTCTCAACCCTCAAACAAGGAGAAAATCTACTTATCACCAAGTGAGTGACCACCAAACCAGAGGTCTGATGATACTTGATGTTGGAGTTCTTACGGGCTTGCGGCAGGAAATTTAACAGTTCTTCAAACGCTTATTCCTAAGACTAAACATTCAGAAATACTGTTGTCCATATATGCATATTATGTAAGTAGTTAATAGAAGTGAGATAAAAAAAGAGAATTATTGTGTTGATGAAAATAAAGTAAAAAAAACAAATTAGAGAGAGAGTGTAGATGAGGAACATCTGAAAATATGGATACCTTACAAATGCACTTCAGTATTTTCACCATTGTATTCAAATATCCGACGTTGAAAACAGGTTGGACAAGTGGTAAGTATCCATAATGGCCTTGACAGTCAGCAAAGTTCCCATGGCATGTTGCACAAACAAGACTCTTATTAGCAGGGCCCTGAATTGCATGAAAACATTACTTTATTTTATCATTCTATTCTACACATGAAAATACATAGCATTGTAGCCTGGTGGAATTTGAACAAACCACTATTTTATGTAATTCACAATTGACACCACCTGGCATAAGCCAATCTAACCGTTGAATTAGAAGCTCTCACGAAGTACAAGTCTTATACAATTCAACAAAGTCTCAAAAAGCGTAAAAATAGACAAATAAAATGTACCATGCGGGAATCCAACAAGCCATCAGCTTCAGGTTTTCGAAATGCATCATAGTAAGTACCTTTCCACACTTGAACTTCTCCGATTTTGCTGATTTCTGCTTCAGATAGCGTGGAATACGTAATACCCGCTCTGCAATAATCAAACAACGAATTAAAAAAGGTTTTATTCGTGAGCGAATAAATAAAATAAAATAAAACGCGCGATGAATGATGAAGAAATAAGCATGATTAATAAATTGCTCACATTTTGCGTGGACCTAAGTCCTCTATGAAAGGTTCCTTTGTGAAGACTAAGCCTTCAGTTCTCGACCTATTCATCTCTTCTGTTTGTTTTTTGTGAGAGCAGCGGAGTGAGGTTTATTTGGCGCGAAATTGAACGGAGAGAGGGTTAGAGAACGGTGACTCGCGGTGGTTACGGCGGGGAGAGGGCGTGGCAATTAGGGATAGGCGCGGAGATTGATGCCGGCGGGCAGTTACTCTGAAGGTCACAAGGGGGTTTTCAGTGTTTAAGCAGCTCTATTTCTTTGGCGGCTAAAATTTACAAGAAAAATTCATTTAAGATTAAAATTAAAATAAGGCCTATTCCATTTGTTACGAGTTAAAAAATAAGTTAGATAATTTAATAATATATAAATTATTTATTATCAATTAAAATAAAAATATAATTAAATATATATTTATCAACGGCAATAAAAATTACTTTATAGAAAAATTAAATATAAAATAATATACTACTCGAAACAGTTGTTAAACAGTTATTAATTATTTTTCAGATTCTAATTTCTTTTTTAGAAATGTAACAAACATGCAAAGAACTCCTAAAAAGAGTTTATTTTAAAAAAAAAATATATTATGTTCTAAAAAATCTACAACAAATGGATCGTAAAATTATTTTTAAAAAATTTGCCACTTTATGGTAAATTTCTTACATACAAATTACTAGAATAATAATAAGAGATTATAAGAAAATGATTTTCACTTTCGAAAGTTTAAAAGATAATTAGACGTACATGTGCATCTTTCATTGTTAATAATTTTAATTTAAAGAAATAGTTTTAATATATTTATATGGAAACTATAATAAAATAAAAAATATTGTATTTATTAAACACCAAAATTCCTAAGTGAATTTGATTGTCAATACTAAATACATGTCTGATTTTTTTATTACTATCATCCATAATTGGGTTTGCTTATTATTATTCATTATGCATAAATACTGTAAAAAAAAGTCTATTCTATCAATAAATTATATATTAGACCGAACTATACATTGCACTTGCTCGTCCACTTATCAAAATAGAAAGTTTGAAATACATTAGCCTATAAGAAAAATAATTTGTAGCAATTGCCTTAGTGATTGTCTAACCAAGGCATTAGCATGATTTTCATAAAGTATTCCTAAATTAGTACAGAATTAATATAAGCATGATTTTCATCTATATATATATATATTGAATAAATCTAACTATGCACACATATCACAATCTCTTGAGTGTAAACACAACCCAAAGTTGATGATCATTAAAAGATCTTTCATCATATGTTGTTAATTTAAGTCTCAATATGACAAACATACACAATGATTAAATTAATTATTTAGTCCGTGTATGTGTATCTTTGCCATAAATTCTTAAGGACGTGGTGAGATCTTGCAACCTTAACAATGTATCATAGCCTTAAAAATAGTTGTCTCATATGGTACTCAACCAACGTCTTGGGAGGGGTTAGGAAATCCTTCTCAACCATTATCCTCTTCATCTATTAATGTTATCCTTTTTTTACATCAATGTTTATGTTTGTATGAATATAAGTTGCTTATGAGAATTAAAGGGATCATTATCGGTCCTTAGATAAAAATGAACAATTGTGACTAAAACAACACTCTAATGTTTAAGGGTTTCTAAAAAATCAAAAAGCTTAACTAAAATGTTGAACTAAATTGTTTTTGAACTGAAGTGATTTATAAAAATTGAGAACCAAATTGTTTTCGAATAGATTTTTCAAAATTAGAACTGAATCAAACTGGTTTTCAATTCAAAAAAACCGAACTCAATCGGCTTTTAGTTTAAAAAACTGAACTAAATCAATTTTTAGTTCGAAAAAACTAAAACTGAATTTGGTTTTTAGAAGTAATTAGGGGTAATTATAAAAAATTTGGTCTATATGAATTAAAAAACTAAGTTAAACCAGTTTGTTTTGATTCAGTTTAAAGTAATAAACTGATTCATTAGTTTATAAAATAGTTTGGTTCGATTTTTTAAATCGAAAATCAGTTCAGTTCAATTTTTTCAAACTAAAAACTGAAGTTTAGTTTTCAAACGGTTCTGATTCAAAAGTGAATTTTGTCCACCTCTCCTAGTGTCATCATTCGACCTTTGTCACCTTATCTTCTTCTTAGTCATCACTCTTCTGAGTCTTATTACAAGCACTTCTTTCATCATAAAATTCACAATTTTTTTGTTGTTGAAAATACACTACTAACAACTATCGAACCATAAATGATGGACGCCGCCACATGACTTATTATCCCCCCACATACTTACACCATCTTCTTCATCCACGACATGGACGCCGCCAACACGATGCTCTTCATTTTCTTACGTTTTTATGTTATAGAATTTATTGATTTCTTTTGCATCCTATTTCTTACTATTATTTCTTCTTTTATTGGGTTTTTGTGTAAAGTTACTGAAAAACAATTTGAACAAGATATCCCAAGGATCGATAAAATTGGATTTCAATTAATTAGCTTCGCTGTAAAAAAATGTTTGACATATCAATACATTATATTTTTTTGATGACTAAAGGAAGAATCTTATACGAGACCAAACTAATTATATGTGTCTCCCGCATAATATTGATGTACAACAATACATAAAAAATGAATCCTTTCGTTCAATGATTCATCGGTTGCTTACTTGTTTAGGATTTCGATTTTAGAAGCAACACACACGCATATAGGGAAGAGGAGAAATATTAAGGAAACAAATTGTTAAGGAAGAGAAATATAGGTAGATCAAAAGACACCACAACGGAAGCCAGAACAAGAAGGAAACGACGTTGGGCAGTGAAAAATAGAAGTCACGTGAGTTTTTATAATTATTTTTTAATCTCTCGCTCGGATATAAAATTTTCTTACTGCACATAGGTCGAAGTAGTTGAGCATATAATTTTGAAAAATGTACCCGCAAGTGCACCATTATTTTAGTAGGTTCAATTCAAATTATGGTTGGTAGTCTCATACCTAATTTCGAATTTTTTAAATTGGGTTGGTCAGATTTCGGTTTACAGTTTTGTCAGTTTGACGGATCGGATTAACCGATTTTAATTTGAATAGGCTGTGAACTTTTCGGCCCAATTAACATCAAATTTTATTTGCAAATACTTTTTATAAAATGCTTTTAAAAATTAAACAGGATCATAAGACAATTTAACTAAAGGCTCATTTTTTAAAACACTAGTTTAGATCAAACATCTTTTAAAATAAAAATTAACCTATAAACATAAATCATCAATGTAACATATTACCATGGTCATCAATTAAGACCAAAATTTGAAGGACCTTCATCTTTGGTAACTAACCTAAATAATATATAACAAATTCAAGTTGTTCAGGATTTCATTGAAAAGCTTGCAAACATCATATAGAATGAGTCATAAACTTTATAATTATTGTCATCCATAATAAGTTGTAAACATGTAAGGCATACAACGCACAACATAACCTTAGTTATAATTACGGTCATCTAGAATGAGTATAATTATATATTCCAATTCAAATCTATTGATAAAAATAATAAAACAATATTTTGGAACTTGATGAGCAACATGCATATGGTTAATGTTGCAGCAACAGTTGTGCATATAACAAAAATGGAATTAAACTCATAAGAATATCAAGAATATAACTTAATGATAAAATAAAGTAGAATGCGTCAACATAAATATATAAAGGTTAAATTATAACCTTGAAATTCGACTACTCAAATGTGAGATAACCAATTCACATTTGAAAATTAACCACCGTCGTCTCTTGCCACTAATTTAATGAAAAAATAAATAAAAACTTGAGTACAACATAATCAATTCATAACCAATTAAGTTCTCCTTATATCAATTTAAAAATAATCTAACTCGTTCATAACCATTTAACTTTTCATTATATCAGTTTAAATACAACATAATCAGCTCCTATTATAATCTAAACTACTAAGTATGGCTGGACAATAATACTAATTACTAAGTTAACAATAATGCAAGTTTCAATAAGTTAAAAATAATATCAAGTTTAGACTAAGTACTAAGTTAATAATAAAAGTCTCAATACAAACTTAACTTAAAGTTAATGATACAAAAAAAATATATCAAGGCAGTAACTTACTCATTCACAAGTGAAAACATGAGTAAATTTTTGTGATTCACAATAGTGATGTTCATTTAAAAGCTGGTGACAATCAAACACAAAATTAGTACCCAATAATTAAAAAATATCAATAAATATAACTCAATAAGTCCAACATATAGATACCTATCAATTATCAAGCATGAACCACGCATACATAAATTGTTGGCAAACAAATATCAACAAGTCATGTTCAAAATGATGCCAAGCAAGCACAATTTTCAGCCAAAACATCATTCTCAAAATATAGGCATGTGTTATGCAAGTATAGCTCATATATGACTCCAAAACTCTTCGTGGAGAAGACCGAACAAACATAAACGCGTTGTGAATGCTACAAATAGATAAATCATATTTTGTTAACTCATCTTGGACTACTAAATTCAAGATATGGGCACAACACCTCATACGAAAATAATCTCATTCGCCCATTAGTCCATTCTTGTTCTTAAGTCTCTTGTTCAAAAAAGATACAACCACATTATTGGATAATGCGTTGTCAACGGTAATTGTAGCCACATTTTTAAGACATCATTCCCTCAAGACCTCTTCAATTTTCATACCAATAGCGTCCCCTTTGTGCTTTGGCAGTAAACAAAAAGCTTATAATATTTTTATGATAGTTCCATTCTTTATCAATGGAATGAGCGTGAAGTGTCATATAACTAATATTTTGAACAGACGTCCAACATTCCGTAGTAAGAGCTACCTTGCTGCAATCAGATTTGAAATATGTCTTAAGCTTCAACTTTTCAGCAAGATATAGCTGGAAAAAATCCCTAGCAATAGTCCTCCTTGAAGGGATGTTCATTTGTGGCTGCAAATGTCTACATAATTGTTTAAAACTCTCACCTTCAACCACTCTAAAGGAATGTTCATCAAGAATAACAAAAAGGACAATAGCATTCCTACATGTTTGGGCATTGAACCTTTGACTTGATGGAACCAAACTACCACTCTTGCTAAAAGAAATGTTTGTTTGAGTGGGGTCATTAAGAATGTAGGTTGGATTACTTTTGTATTTCTCAGAGTGGGCTTTCATATCTTTATTAGTAATTTACAAAATAATAAAGTTCGTAAACTTTAATTTACATATAAAAGAAGACAAAATAAGTTATAGTTTTAAATTTGACATAATTATAAATATGAAAATAAAGCGATTTTCAGTATTTCCTAGCCAATGAAATTGTCTATTTATATAACATGATACATAACTTGATTAGAAGAAAGAACTATTAGTAGCTGCATTGATGAAAGATGTAATGTGGCATCAAATTATCCTCTACGCAGCGATCCGTTAGTGTAGTTGTGAAATGTGTAATGATTAAATTGAATTCAAGTATTTAATTCCATGTCATCGAAGGTCCTTTTTGACTCAACATTCCACAATGGTCATAAGCAATTAACTAAAGCCTAACCGTCTTATATTGAGAAGATTGAGTTGACCTTTGCTTACATAGATTTCAATACCATAATAATTCAATTATAGATTTTCATTAACCAAAAAGCCTATTCTCTCGGAGGGGTTTAGGTTTGTCAAGATGTCTATGCACTTACATTCGAAAACGACGAAATGCTTGTCAATCTATTGCTATCAAATTATCATCAATTTAATAATAATAATAATAATCATCCCATTTGCGCATACAACTTTGGTTCATGTAATCATTTATTTGTCAACCGTCCACCAATTTATTTAGCATATGATGGGGATGTGGTTGCCCACTTGCACTTTTTTTCTAACCCAAAATGACCCTATAATGTGACACATATATGTAGTTAGATGCTGCCAAGAGTTGAAGGTTTTCTGAATCTATATCATACCGACTAAACATGTTGACAATCTTACATTGGAATAAAATATGAGATAGTTATAACAAAACCAAAATGAGATTGAAAATATATGTATTTAATTGGTATACATCTTTCGAAGATTTATTGGAATATTGTTATTGGACAATAAGGTAACGCCTCAAATGTAATCTTAAAAGTTATGAGTATGTTAAAAGATAAACATGAGATGAGATATAAGTAAGAGTCATTTATCATAATATATATGCAATTTTATAATGTTGAATTAGGTATAAATCAAATTTTAAGATAAAATGTTTTTCATTCAAATTGTAGAACGTGTTAATTTGGGGCACCAATAGCATTGGTGGAGTTTTGTGGCATCCGAATGTCCATAACAATTTTTAATTTTAATAAAAATAATTTATTAAATAATTACAAAAATACTAATTGGAAAAATACATACATTTTTTAACTTCAATTTTAATTGTAAGTGTTTTGAGTCTCATTTAGAGATATAAAAAAACTAATGATCTCATAAACTAAAAAAAAATCAATTAAATTGATTTTTTTTTTCAGTATTCAAGTTCAATTTGAATTGAACCAAATAAACTTAATTTTTGTTTATTTGAGTATAATTTCAATTTATTTAAAATTGATCACCGATATCCGAAAGAAAAAAAAATCATTAAACTATATTAGTAGTGTGATATTTTTTTTTAATCATAACATATTATTTTTTTCATTGTAGTTTAAAAAGTATTTGCTTAATTTTTTTAACAATATAAAAATCTAGTGTTTGAAAAATAAAATTTTATATTTTTAGAATAAGTATCGTAATTTTTACTGTCAACTTGATTGAGCATAATTATATCAACATGTTATTCATCAATTTGAGTTTAATTTTGTGAGAAAAATTGGAAAAATTCAACCAAACTAATTTTTTTTTTATAGATTTTTTTCCTTGTCAAATATACGAATCAAATCAAAATGTTATATTTGTAACTTTATCTCTCT
>JBBPBR010000003.1:61697841-61721902 GCA_037974775.1 Cicer pinnatifidum
AAAAAAAGTATATAAGTAAAATAGAAGAATCTTACTTTTATCAAATTATCTTAACTACTTATTATCAATGTCATAAATTCAAAGTAGAATATATTACATTAAAAAATTTACAAGTACTATTAATTAAAAAATACATTTTGTTAAAAATAAATGCATTAAAAATTAAATAAATAAAAAAATCATTCATTTTAAAACAATTTTTACAAATAGATAATTTATTGTGGGACAAAAGAAATAATAAATGATGAATACATCAAAGTCTTACTAATAATACTAAAATATAACAATCAACGTAATAACTACTACTAAGGTGAAAACCAAACAAATTAATCTCGCATGGATAAAAAGTAGAATGCTATAATAGTTTATAAAGAGTGACACCTTCACCTTACAAATCAGTTTTCTAAAGATGAATTAGATTCAATATTAAACCTATGATGATATAAGAATCTACTTGATCGGGTCACCCATCGTTTATATATATATATAAAAGCATAAAGTTCAATAACGTTGGGTGTAGATAGACAGTTAAACGTGTATTGAAAAGAAACTCAAGTTCCACATGGATAAGAGATAAAGCTTTATAATAGTTTATAAAGAGTGACACTTTTCACCTTACATTTGTGAGTTAATCTCAATATAAAACCTAAGACTAAGTAGTCTTGACTAATTTATTTTAGTATTGGATCTGATAAATAGGATTGCACTACACCATCAAAAAACAAAATCAGTTAAATGGTTCATGAATTGAACCATATATTTAAAACAATTTAGTACAAATTTAATTCTAAAACCATTTTTACAATTTTAAATTTTTTTTAACTTCAATTAAGATTTTTTTAACAAAATTTATTTTTCTTGAAAAAAAATATATATAAAATTCTTTTTTTAAAAAATAAATAATAAATCAGTTTTTTCTTGAAAAAATTTGAAAAAAAATCAAAACTTTATTCTTAAATTTTTTTTATATCTATTTTTCTTAAATAAAATTTCTCAAAATATTGAAATATTTTTTTATAGGAACATTTTTTACATCCATTTTTCTCGAAAAAAAATTGACATTATGTTATCAAAACAATTTCAAAATTCTTTTTTCGAATAACTAATTTGAAATCGATTTTAACTAAAAATTTATGCAAAATATTAAACTGGTTTATATTTATTAACAAGTTTGAAACTGATTAAGAACTGCAGTGAACTTAATTTAAAAATAGTTTTTAAAAACTAAATCAAACCATTAATGTGATTCAATACATTTTAATTTTTGTACTATAAGCACCGATGAAAGTTCATATGTGTCAATGTCTCATTCCTAAGGAAAAAGGCCTATAAGAATGAGGGTGGTTTCAGGTCTATTTGATTGTGCAATGTTGTTTGTAAAATTAATTGTAAATAGGCTAAAAATTATTCTCTTTTATATTATTGGAAAGTTTCAAAGTGCCTTTGTGCCTCATAAATGAATCATATATAATGCTCTATTAGTTTTTTAGTCCTTTAGTTGGATGCGAAAAAATAGGGAAATAAAGGTTGTGTGGATCTTAAATTTGGTATGGTTAAAGCGTACAATTGTACTGAATGAGAGATTATTAATCTAACAATAAAATTAATGGATTTCTCTTAAAAGTAGCCATCTTTGGTGTTTAAATGCATATAATTTGTCATTATTCGTTTTTTTAATGAAAGTCTGTGTCATATTGTTGTCTCCCTAATGTGATGTCCTTTGATGCATATTATGGTTGTTGAATGTCACTTTAAATACTTGGGCTTATCAGCTTTTGTTGGAAGGTCAAAACAACAAGTGTTGAATTTTGTCTAAGATTAGGTTTTAAAGAAACTGAAGGTTAGAAAGAAAATTCAGTGTCTTTTGTTACGAGGGAAAGCCTTAATAAAAGAAATATTGAATCACATAAAATAGTAATAATTACTAAATCAATATCAAAAATTTAACACCCTAGCTAATTTATTCCACATGTAGTCATTAATAAGAGAGAAGAAAATATTATAAATCTTTAATTCTTCCACACGTGGTGATTGAGAAAGGAGAAGAGAATATTCAATATTTATTTTCATCCAATTATATATCATTCTTTAACTTTTGCAAACAGTCATATATCAGATGTGATCTCAAATTGAGCCTAACTCACATCATATCTATACAAGAGGAGCTACAGGAGAACACTTTCAAATAAGTGTAAATAAAGTGAACTTTATGCAAACACATCATTCTTTTATATTTTAAATTTTTAATAAATATTAATATTTAATAAATACACAACTTTTCAGTTCAACGCTCCTAAATTTACTAAATAGTTTTATTACTCATCATTACATTTTCAACAAATAATGCATATTGTTACTAAATGAGACTCAAATAAAAAAGATAGAGAGGCGATCTTTATAGTATCACTTGTCCAAATAAGAAATTAAATTGCTAACACCACAATCTATTTATCTTTGTATTAATTAGGGAAATCGCTATAAATTCAACCCATTACTAATAACAATAACAATGATACGTTATACGTTAGCCGAATAATTTGTGAAATAACAATAAAATATGTATTCTTTTAATTTTTATATATTTATATAACATCTTATTTTATTTCTATTTATTTACTTATTTATCAAATTATTAATCTATCACATATTTTTTATTTTATTTTCTCAAAATATATACATCTAATAGAGTTTTTATCAAATATTTTTCTTTGCGAAATAGGGTTGATTATGGGGAAGTTTTAATTAAATCATGTTGCTCATAAAGCTAAAGGCTATGTGGTTTTCTACTTTATAGGTTTAGGAGCTCATATTTGTTATCCGGCGGTGTGTTAGCCACTAGGTTTATGGGTGGCCTTTTTTTATTTGAATATTTTTACTCTAACATGAATTTAGAGTAGTTTTGTGACTTAATACAGATAAGTATTTCCAAAAAAAAAGAAAAACACTCCAAGATAATTTCCAAATGAATTACGTGGTCAATCATGAGGACACCACTCACTCCCTCAACTTAAATGAATAAATAAATGCATAAAATAAAATAGGGGTGTACATAATATTTGGATCCGTTCAAACTCGACCGATCTAATAAAAAATTTAAATTTGTAGACGGATTTTTTCGGGTTGATGAGTTGAGCGGTTGAAAAATAAAGATTTATATGGATTTACACGATCGGGTTCGGATGAGTAATTTGGATCCATCGATACCAAAACCTGAGTGAATTGTATTATTATTTTAATATTATATTATATATTTATATCTAAAATTAAAATACACTGTAGCAGTAACACTACTTATCACAAAGACACAAAGTCCATATTGGTCGGTTATGCCAATAAATTATAAAAGCCCAGATTTTTTTTAAAAATAAAGCAAAAAAGGCTCAATAATTTTTCTAAAAAAATAAAGCAAAAAAGCCCAATAAAGTTCAACCCATTTTTACCCACCCATATATAACCGACACCCGACGTACCCAAATCTGACGTACCCGATTTAAAAAATGGACGAAATCGAATTAATAAATCTCACCCGTAAATTAGACCGGTACCACACTTTTAATCCGAAACCGTCCATATGTCCACCCCTAACATAAAGTATGGATAATGGATGCCATAGACATTAAGCTATGAATGCAGCGCCTACATTGTTGGAAAATATCATAGGAGGAGCCCGCTTCCTAATAAATATTTCTATTATAGTACTTAGGCTAAACTAAAGCATTGTAAAACCACAAATGTTGCCTAGAAAAAGAAGTGTAAAAGAAAAACTTATTTTTATAGTTATTAAAAAATATAGTTAAATATAATTAATTTTCTATATTAAACATAAATTTACCAAAATTAAGATTTTTTTTTCATTTATAATAGTGATTAGATGGAATATATATAATATAACTAAATACTCGACAGGTTATTAATATATTCATATTTGTAAATTGGACACATCTATGTATAACATTAGAAAATTGATGTTGTCTGTAACACCCTAAATATTATACTAAACTATTTTATTAATTGAATAAGATTTTAAATAATTAATTTAATGATTAATATTATTTTAGAATATATGTTGATAAATTTTGTGATTAATTATTGTTATATGGATGCTTTCTATGATGTGTCAGTTTGATACATGTTATATTAAATGAACGACATAAGTAATAAATATTTTATTTTATTATTATATATATTTTTCTAAAAATAACAGTATTATAGTGTGATACTTTAAAGAATAAGATTTTATGCAATTTTTTAAGTTTATATGTGAGTTGATAATTAATGTGATATTTTTTTGTATGTTTTATTATTGTAAAGTTACTTTATTTTTAAATACTTGTTATGGTATTGTGATTTTATATATATTTAGTGATTTAGTAATTGATATAAAATATTGATGTTATATTTATTTATTTTATAATTTTGACTATTTTCTAATATGATGGTATTATTATAATGTAAATATTTTGAGAAATAAGTATAATTATAGAGATTATTTTGAATGTGAAAGTTTCGGTCATTAGTAATATGTTTTTTAAATGTTGATTATTTTAATTACTCTAATTTATAGAGTATTAGTAAAGTTTAGAAAACTAAATGGTCTTTGGAGGAATATTAAAAAGGAGATTAAATAATTATTAATTTTATTTTAACAATATAAAAATAAAAATAAAAATAATAATAGTAGTAAAAAAAAAACATAAATAAAGAGAGGATCTATGAGGACATGACCAATTTGAATTGTCCGTCCACCAAGATGGTGGCATAGTATCAAGTCTCCTAACTAAGTACTTCAAGTTAGAATGGTACTACAGTGTGAAGTAGAGTTTAAGCTCATGCATAACATTGCATTTTCTTGTGATTGTTTTATTGTGATTGACGTGTTTCAAAAGTAATAATAGTTACACTTAGATGTATATTATAATGAGATGATTATTTTACTTGAGTGACTTTGATGTTATAATATGGTACTATTTACTTAAATATTTTGATATATTGTAATGTGATTACGATACAATATATTATAATTGTTTGCGTGTTCTTTTTATTTATATTATACTATTAACATTATTTTAAAACTCATCTCCTTCGTTGTTTGTGTTTGATTAGCTTGAGCATGTGTTTGTGAAATCGTAGTTATTACAAGTTAATGAGTCTTGAACTTCAAATTTAGGAGAAACTCCGCTCTAATAGGTGATACCGGGAATTTATAGTTGTAATTTATATTTTAGTTATGAAATTACAAATGACTTTTTATATGAAAACCTTAGTACTAGTAAGTTTTTGGAATTAAAATAAGATTTTATAGTTAAATCAAGTTCATTGAGATTAAATTGTTTCAATTGAGTAATATAGTTTGAATTATTCCATGTGTACTTTGAGAAACATGATATCCTAAATTAGTTACAAAAGTTTTTATTTGCTTGTAAATAAATTTTATTTTCTAGTATAAATTATTACTTATATCATTTTAGGGTTTAGGGTGTCATATTGTCTATAGATACGTCAATTCCCTTTTATTTCAATGTCTTTCTTTCAACACCATTAAGTGTTTTTCAAATGATATTCATCTTTAATATAACGTACTACTCTAAATCATTTTTCAACTTTTCTTCCTCTATTATTCATGGTTAATTTCCTCCGATGTATATGAACAACATCTAATGGAATTGAAACACTTTTCAACTTATATTGTGTCAACTCACATGCACAAGATAATCTCTTAGAGTTTTTAAGCATACAATGACGCGTAACTTTGTCGTTAATGACATAGTCGACTCTCCAGTATTCATCAACAATATCGCCTAAAGCTTTACAGAATACAACTCAAGTCAAATTCTCATACAATGAATTGTTGTTTATATGTTATTTGCGACCTTTACTTGTCTCAAATGAAAATTTTATCTTAATAATTTTCAACTTCAACATGTCATTCGTACCATTTCATGCCTTACATAATTCTCATTTCTGTGTTTCAAAAATTTATTCAATGACCAATTAGCATACTCAATCCTAATATTCAAACATAAAAAAAGGCTTGGTATTATTTCAATAAAAAATCTATCAAACATGCATGCTTAATCCTAAAAATGTATAAATATAAAATAAAATGCAAAGTTTTAATAACATACCTATTAGTTATAGTATTTTTTAGATGCAATCACTCGAGTGGTCCATATTTCAACAAATATTTCCTTGCGATGAGTCAACCATGTGTCTCTAACGTAGTCAAATAAATTAATATTATCAACACATGTTTGCTTAAACATTTGCAAAAGTTCCTTGCACTCCTTCTATTCATAACAATAAACAATTTTCCTTCACAACTCTATAATGTGTTCCTGCATATAATTATTCAATATATATTATTTGCCTTTGGCTCCAGTATTTTTGTCGATATGAAGTTGACAAAGTAAATTTGTTGAAGATGGAAATACAACTTCAATTGCATTCATAAAAGAACGTTATTTGTAGTCACGATCACTTGAGAAATTGAGTTATTTGAAACAAACAACTCTTTTAACTTATTCAATGCGCAACAAATGCAACATTGAATGTCAACCAACCCGGTTGAAGCTACACCAACCATTTCAAACAATGACAATCTATACTTGTTGGTTTTGTAGGTGTTATCCACGATCAATACAAAATGGGACATGTTCAATAAAGTTATGAAATATGGATGCGTTCAAAACATGTTCTTACAACGTTGGAATCTTCATGAGTCCTACTCCAACAGGCATAATTCTCAGTTTCAAGTAACTTCAACATATGTTGCATATTAGTTATAGGTTCTTTCAAATTCTTTCTATATGTAGTTCGTCGCTTATAAATTTGAGATATATTAGTCATGTTCTCCATTTTCTCGATCTCTCAAAGATGACAAATGTGTCTCGGTGCAACGTGATAATACTTTATCAGCTCGTCAACGTGTTTCTTATCTTATTCTTTTAAGCATTTCACAAATGCATTATTCTCAAAAGTAGTCACAAATTCATGGTTGTGAAGTCCACACATTAAACTAATAATCCATACATCGTCATTTTTCAATGGTCTCGATATAAGTTTAAACAGACAACCACACATTTTAGTTGAAGTCTTTGAGTTACTTTTATTTGACTTATATTTTCCACCTTTATCACAATTAAAAATTAATTTTGACTTCATTTCTCTCTTTTTAGTCTCTATGTCAAAGCGAGTAATGATAACAGTTACTCAATTTTGTTGGCCAACATCTTTTGCCTATGATATGTCAGCTTATCGTGACTAAAAAATTTGACCTATTGTGAATGTTTTAATCAAATCTACACATAATGGTATTTCTTCCATCCCTAATTAGAAAAAAAAGTCAATAAATTTATTTTTCAATAATAAAAGTAACTACTGGAAATTTGAAAACACAAAATTTCCGGTAGTATAGTGTACCATAAATTTTGTTGGGGAAATTTTCGGTAGACAATTCATACTATTGAAAATTTCACGCTTTAAAATTTTCAGTATACAAATTATACCACCGAAAATTGTAAAAATACAATTTTCAATATTGTTAATTTGTGTATCGAATTTTTAGAAGAAATAGTTTAATTACCAGAAATTTTGATGAGGGAATAAGATTTTAGAGTACTTTTTCTTACTTTTAATAAATGAAAAAAAATAACAAAATTAACTTTTTTTTTATATTTTAGAGGATATAAATCCAACTATTGGATACAAAATCCAAATTTCCTAGTTTTATAATCAAGGCCCACTATTATTAAGAGCAGCCCACTCTGAAATTGAGCTCCAACGTAAATAAGAATAACACTTCCATGTATTCCTTTCTTATACACGGTCTCCCTTTTTGTATTATTTTTATGGTAGTTATATATTTTTCGGGAGATTAAGATTGTCTCCATTTGTCTAAAAAAACTGAGGGTTCGATTTGAAATGTAAAAGACTCCTAAATTTATAAACATTTAAAACTAAATTAAATAATGAAAATTATTTAATACATTATCTACTTGTATATTTTTCATAGCTTTAATCCCATTTTAAAATGTGTACTAAATCGTGACGAAGATAACAATTATTATTTTATTAAATTAGAAAAGTAAGATAAATTATCGGCGTATAAATAAAATAATGAATAATAGGTTCATTTGGAATCATCATCTTCGAATCACCATTTTTGCATCACCATCATCTGCTTTATTTGTTCAACAATGACATCATCTTCGTCTCCAACAAATTCAACTCGTTTTCAATTGTTTGATTATGAGCGTATGAAAGTAATGTGTATATTCATATCTAATAGTAATGAAAATGCTAAAAGCCAATTTGGAGATGTCCTCGTTGGAATCCGAATAATTTGCTTAAATATATTATTTTTATGTTTATTCTTTGTAGTTATAGTTTGTACTTACTAATTTTTTTTTTGTTTGTATACCTTTATAGTTGTTAATTTCTTGTTGGTAATGCGATGATGATGATTCGATATTGATAATCTGGTAATAGTGACGCAATGATGAAGAAAAAATAAAATAATTCAAATTCCTAAATTTATTTCTGATTTTAGACCGAGGGACTAAGACATTGCGCTTTCAACTTTTCTACATTTATATTTTAATCAATTTAATTATTTAATTTAATTTTTTTTATTATTTATTTTGTTTTCTTCAACCCTTCAATTGGTTTTTCATTGTATTTAATCAATTGAATTACTTAATTTCATTTTTTTTATTATTTAATTTATCTCTACCATTCTACTCTTTCATTTGCTACACAAGTTTTTTTTTTTAACAATAGAGATAATTTTAAAACAAAATTAAATTTACAGAATTTAAATTAATAAAGAACTTGCAGAAAAAAGAATAACAGACAAATTAAATATTTAAAACAAAAAAATATAATTGCAACTAAATTTAGCTGGGATTTCAAATTATTTGGAACATGCTTGTCCATTTATTTTTTTGGAGACATGACATTATTTCGGGAGGCGGCATTCCACCTTCGAATTTCCAAAGCACGAAACAGTGAAAAAAACCCATCGCGCCAAAAATTCCAAAATCCCGAGCGTCCTACTTTTTTTGTTTTTTTAAAATAAAAATAATAACTTTCTTCCACCACGTCATCGATCCGATTTAGTTAAATCTATCATTTGAACCGTACGATAATCTCCCATCGACGGTCCATACACCTCATAAAAACTCACCCGGATCCCCAGCATTATCATCAAATCCGCAACAAGACCTATAAATACACCACACAAACTTCTTAAAACTCAATCACATTCAACTAGAACAACAAAAACCCAAATCCACCACTAAACAAAAGAAACTCTCTAATTTCTCTCTTCAGAAATTCAAAATGTCTGGGCGTGGAAAAGGTGGAAAGGGTCTCGGAAAGGGAGGAGCAAAACGACACCGTAAAGTACTCCGCGATAACATTCAAGGAATAACAAAGCCAGCTATTCGTCGTCTTGCTCGTAGAGGAGGAGTGAAGCGTATTAGCGGTTTGATTTACGAAGAGACTCGTGGTGTACTCAAGATCTTTCTCGAGAACGTGATTCGCGATGCTGTTACTTACACCGAGCATGCCAGGAGGAAGACTGTTACTGCCATGGATGTTGTTTATGCTCTTAAGAGACAGGGAAGGACTCTATATGGATTTGGGGGTTAAATTAGGGTTAGGGTTTCTTGTCGATCTATTTCTGTTTGGTTGTAGTTGATGTTTGTTTATTTTGGGAGGGAAATTGAATGGTAATGATTGGCTGTTCTGGTGGTTCTTAGGGATATGGAAAATATTGTTGATTGTGTTTGATATGAATATGTTTGCAGCACCAATCTTGTAATCCAATCATTATAATGTCAATGTTACAACCATACAATTTTCGCTTCATTTTGCAACATTTCAGTATTGATTTTAAAACCAATATACGTTTATTAGAAGTGATGTCTTGTGTGAAAAAATTAATTGTAAATGAACACTATCTTGTCAATGAATTAAATAAAATCTTGATTTTTTTTTTATCATAATTCATTGATTGTGGATAGTTCTTCTATTCTTCTGCTAACAATTAAATAGATCTAAATCCAATCACTACAAGAGAAATATGCATAGTTGTAATAATTACAAGGTGATGAATTTGTTCAGCGTTTGCAATTTCATATCTAAAAAGCTGTTAAGTAATTATTTGTTAACTACACATATCATACGAGTTTTACTACTGTGTATTCTGGGTCCATTGAATCATCTAACAGCTTTTTGAATTGCAGGATGTAAAAGTAATGTTTGAATAATGTTAATTTTTAGATGGATTACTGACATGGCTACTTCGATATGTATATGCAAAGTAATGTTATTTCGAAATCTAAATTCTAAACTTGTAAAATTAAATCTGACCTGCTACCATTAATAATACGATTGTTGTTTTTGAGATTTTACAGAAAAGAAGTTAAATTTATATTTACTATGTAATCTTGTTACACATTCCATGTCAAGTCTTCCTAGCATAGAAATGTGAAACAGATTGCTGCCCATAGATTACTTTGATCACAGAGCAAGCTAAAAATCAAGAAGTAAGGCGACCAAGGTTCACTAGCATCTCGTCATTCTCTCCTAGAATTTTGTCCTAGATCTTTGACAGAGCATGATCAAATGTGCACATGAAATTTTGCAATTACTAATCAGTGAAGGAAGATAATGCTATAATATATGGAAGCATATAATAATTAACCATATCTCTAATTAGCCATCTGGAATAAACAAATTACATCATGCTGAATGAGACCATTTCAGAGAAATAGCATACTTGGTACATTGGCATTAAACAATTATGTTTTACCACCTATCTTGTGGTCTAATGCAAGAACTTGACTAAATTTGTAGGAATGCTAGCAACATATTCTTTAACATACACATTTTAATATTCATTTTTATTGGTTAAAATTCACGTGAGTTCTACTAAATTGTGTGGGTTCCATTAAAAGTTTTTAGCATTATTTAAAGTTGTAGATTCAAATTTTTCTAGTAGGTAAGTACCTAAAGATTGTATTTGCACAAGTTGCACTCATTTTTCAAGATAATCTAGCTCAAAATTTCATAATCAGATATTCAACACGGAAATGTATTGCTGTGTTAACAATCAAGAAAAGCACATGTCATAATTAACTTGGTCTTTCTCTACAACTCTATTGCTAGGGATAACAGAACTACAGTTTACAAGAGAAGAACAAAAATCATAAAAGTGATGTAATATGCAGAATTTAAATGTTGTATTCAAAGTCATCTTCCTTCAGACTTCACAAGCTGCGAGAATACTTTACTCATAGAAACACCAGAGAGATCATCGAGACTCGAAGCTTCAAATTGTGCAACAGAAACACTCGCTTCATGGTCGAAATTGTTGATCTGCGCAGAGAGTTCACCAATCATATTAGTACTGTTTTCTTCGGGATCGCCTTGAACAACAGCCTCTTGAAGCTGAAGAGCATACTCCAAATTCCATAATACATCTCCCATAGAAGGCCTATCAACACCAAAGTCAGCCAAACACTTTTCGGCAGTTTCTCCGAACTTCCTAAGAGAATCTGGTCTGATTTTCCCTGCAAGTGTTGGATCCACGATTCGCGCCAGTTCACCTTTTTTCTGCCATTTCATTGACCATTCTGCCAAGTTCACCATTTCTCGGGAGAGTGATGGATCAATAACAGGTCTTGCACACAGAACCTCAAGCAGAACTACCCCAAATGAATACACGTCTGATTTTTCTGTTAATTGTTGCCTTCTGAAATACTCAGGATCAAGGTAACCAAAACTACCTTTGACAGCCGTGCTCACATGCGTTTGATCAATTTCCGGTCCAGTCTTTGATAACCCGAAATCAGCAACTTTTGCCATGAGGTTTTCATCCAGAAGGATATTTGCAGACTTTACATCACGGTGAATAACCGCTTTAGCATAGCCGGTATGAAGGTAATGAAGTCCCCGGGCGGCTCCAATGCATATCTCGAGCCTCTCCTTCCAACTTAAACTGGGGAGATCTGAACCATACAGATGACTCTTTACAGTTCCCTTCTCCATATATTCATATATCAAGATCATTTCATTCCTTTCGTCACAATATCCAATCAATGATACCAGATGACGATGGCGGAACTGAGACAACATTTCAATTTCTGTTCGGAACTCTGCAAATCCCTGATGGGAGCGAGGGTTCCCCCTCTTACAAGCAACTTTTGTTCCATCGTTTAATTCGCCTTTGTATACCTTACCAAAACCACCTATACCAATAACCCAACTCTCATCAAAACTGTTTGTGGCCTCCTGAACTACCACAAATGGGAAGCGGTATCCAAAGTTCGAAGCAGCGCTCGCTGTTGTTCCATATGAATATTTACTTCCCATTGTGTGAGAAGTTCCATCGTTGATCGATAAAGGAACCCATGTCTTCGAATGATCTTGTTGTGCCAACGATCGTCTTCTTCTCTTGCAGAGTACCAAGAAAATTCCAACCACGGCTACCGCACCAAGTATCCCAAGACTCACGCCAACTATCACACCAACTTTCTTAGACTTCGAACCATGATTTCCAGTGGAAAATACAGCTGTTGATGCACTGAGACTGCTCATAGAGTTGTTAATTTTCATGATCTCTAGTCCATTCAAAATGGCATTAGGATAGTCATTATTTACATCAGAAGGGCCAATACTTATAAGAATTTTATTGTCGACAGACGGGGATGTAACAAAATCCATCAAATACGGAGCAGCCAAAACATTATTAGTTTTTGCACCGAGATCAAGATCCTTGGCAGCCAACAAGGAATCAATGTAAACATCGAAATAGAGTTCATTAAGACCTTTACTGACTATGTCGCAGAAGTGAAACCGAACAAGGTATTGAAATTCAGGTTCCACATCAAACTTCCATGTCACATTGAAATTACTAAGTGGATCACTTTTCGAGTTCATCTGTGTTAAAGTACCATAGACAGTAGGTGGAGCAGTATTTTCATTTGGACCCCCTTTTACATATTTAACAGCACCTATACTTGAAAAATTACTAGCCAGGTTAGGTAGTATAAGGAAGCTTGTATCCGGAACCCAGGTTCGATGAAGCGGGTCAACACCAGAGGAAACACTAGGACCACCCATGTTAACCCTGATAACTGTCTCGAGTGCCTGTGTCAACAACCCCGAGTATCCGCTTCGTGGATTTAAGGTTAAAGCGTCATCGACAATAAGGTCATCAGGCACAGAAACAACTTCAATTGCATTCACAAAAGCGACAGAATTGTTGGAAGGGGTAAAAGTGATGACAAGGTTGTCTGAAGTAACATTTACTAAGTACTCCTTCATAACAGGATTTTTCGACACACTAAAGTTACTAAGAAGCACATTGTTTTGGGTGGTGACAGCAAAATTTGCTGCACTAAGATTGTATTTTCCGTACGAAAATGGAAAGAAATAAAGACGGATCCAATGCCTACCCTTTTTGTTAACAGGAAATGTGAACTTTGAAGGTGAGTTAAATATTCTTGCTGTTTGATAGAGAGGTGAAACATTGGTGGAAGTGATTGATTTTAAGGAAGTATTTGCAAGAATATCTTCTTGTGTGGAAAGGAAATTCTTAAAGAAATTATCAGATGTGAAATTTTGGTTACCAATTGAAGTATTTGTGTGTGAGCCACAATCTATAAGGTAATTATCTAAAGGAACAAAGTTTGCAGAAACACAAACATAGGGAAAGATTAATAACACAATGATGACTATAAATAACCAACCTTCTCTACAATTCCACCACATGTTTAGATATTCAAAGAAAAAAAAGACACTGATTTTGAAGTTTTGATTAATTTCCTTTTTCTCTTTCAATTTCCCTATTTGTAAATTCAATTCAATAAAAGAAAGCAGTGAATTTCTAGTTCTCAATCACAATACCAAAGAGGAAAAAACAAATCATAATAGAGAGAGAACAAAATTAGGATGAAGACTAAAGATTGCACCTTTAAATTTTGTACCTTGAGAAGAGAAGAAGAACCAAGAAAACCTAAAGTACAGAGAGAAGGAGAAAAAAGTGAAGCAGCCTATTGTTTATATGGAAAGAAATTGAATAAAAATTATGAAAGGAGTTGAAGATCACAAGCATGTTCAGCATGAATCTAGCTGAGGACAAGCTGGTATATAAACTGAAGGAAACAACCTTAATTTATTTGATTTAGTCCTAAATTTTCTTCTTATTATTATTTTTTGAATGATAGAGAGGAAAAAAATATTCTTATAAAATGAATATGAAAGAGGGTCAAAAGGGTTTTTCTTTTTTGTGCAAAATTGAAATAACAGCTTTAGGTTCAGGTGGCTTAGCTGGTAATTGGAGTGAAACCATAATCACTTAAATCTCGCGTCTGTGAAGGGAAATTAAATAAATAATAAATAAAGAGAGGCATGAGTTGGTAACTCACTGAGAAGCAATAAAAACAAGAATTAATGATACTGTTATTATAATATTAGTACGAAGCATAGGTAGCATATGGATGGATATTATTAACATATGCTTGCTTGCGAGGTTCTTTTTCACTGCTGGCAAGCAAATGGCGATGAACCGGAATTTTTTTTGCTAAAGTCATGCCAGTGGTATACTATAAATGCTATCTAACCGATTCTTTATCATACCGTTTTTAATAATTTTATACGAAATTTTTATTTAAAATTTGAAGATTTTGTTTATTGACTAAAGATTTATTTGTTTTTTTGAAATCCAAAATAGATGTCTTAATAGTTTTATCATTTCCATTAATAACTTGGACTATGTCCAATGTTAGTTTAAAAAATTGTGCTAGGTGAATAGTGTTTTGCTTGAAATATTTGGATCACCACTGAATTGAGTTCATTCATAATTCTCAATGACTTGCAACTTCTTGGACCCGTGACTCATTGAAATAATATGCATATATTTTATTTTTACTCGATAAAAACTTGAAGTTTGTAATGAAGCCTACTTCTATAAAAAAAAGACCATTTTTTCTTAGTTTATATTTAATATTTCCTATAAATTGATCTTTTAGCTATGAGTTTATTGTATGATTTATTGGTAGCATTATATATTTTACAAAAATGTTTTTCTACACATATTTTGATATTGATTACTTCGTTTATAATTTTATACAGTCAGAGATATATGAATCAAATTTTTGTGTGAAAGTAATATTTCTATTTTATATTGAATCTTAATTATTTTTTTAAAACAATCTTGTATATAGTTCAGTATACATAGCAACTCATTTTTGATGGATAGTGATTCAGAAATTCAGTGATAAGTTCTAATTTTTTGACAAATGGGCACAGATGATAAGTTGATAACTGAAATAGTAGTAGTTTGCAATTTTCAAATTAGCACCAAAGTAGTGGGAAATACTAGTAGTTACCAAAAAAAAAAAAAAAGGCGGTGGGAAAAAGAAATGAATTTGGCAGGTACCTTATGCACATTTTTAATCAGAAAATTATAAATAGCTTCTCTCGTCATCGAAAACCCCAATGCACTTTCAAAAACCTTCTCATTCCATCGCTTTCGCTCTCTTCTTGCTCTTCATTTTAGGGCACACGAACTCGCTCTTTTGACTCAGTGAATTCTCAGGTACTCTTTCTCTGAGTTCATTCACTCGTCTCAGCTTCGATCATTCCCTTCTTTATACATCATAGTCGTGCTTCACTTTTTAAAGCATTGCGTTTTTCTTGTTCTTGTTCTTGTTCTTTCGATATCACTGTATGCTTTTGATGTTAATTTGATTCCGCGGAATGAAATGTAACCTCTGTTTCCAATGTAGTGTGGTTCATTGTAATTTTCCGTATACTGGTTAATTTGAAGTATGAAAGAAATGAGGAATTTGTAATTGGAATTTTAGGGAGGTTGAGAGTATTTCATTGATTCCTTGTTATTGGGCCAAGTGTTTTTACTATAGTTTCAGCTATGAATGGAATGAATGAGATATTCTTGAAAATTGACTTAGGGCTTTTGGCGGTTAATATTGATTCAAGATTGTTATATAATACATTATTTTTAATCCCCAAAAGGGAGTTAAATGTGCCTGTAGATTGTTCAGTGGTTTCAAACTGAGTTTGGAGTCACATTTTTTTGCAAGAAAATTGTAGCTGTGTTGCACTTAACTTAGCTTGCCTGCATTGTGGCATTTCGGGTTTGATGCGTGGTTTTCATTTGATGAAAACCACTTTTTATTTGTCAGTTCATACGGCTGGGAGTATTGCCACAACAACAATGTTGGTTTATTTCTAAGTGAAACTACTTGGTTTACAGTGATACTATACGAAGAAGTAAATGAAGCTATTAGTATATTCTATGGCTTGTGTCTCTCTTGTTTGTTTGTCTTCAATGTATGCAATTCATCTTCATAAATTATATGGAGAAATGAAATGACACAGTTTGATGGAGTATGTTGTTTAGTTATAAATAGAGGATTGAATGTTTATTTAGTTTGGAGACGGGAACAATATTATAATGAAAGAGATGGAGATTGTCAATTTGGCTTTACCTTAAATATTCATATGTTTGCTGCTTGATAAATTTCAGTTTAGTTTGTTGTATTCATGGATGATTACAGGTTACAATTGTATGCGTCGTGTCTAATATTGTCTTTCACGGTATGTTGTCCTATTTAGGTTGTTGGTTATTTGCAAGGAAACACTCTTCAGATTGTTCTGTTGACTGAATACAAAGGAAGATTGTTTTATGCAAGGGCTGACTTTTGGCTTGGCCATTTGAATTCTTGCAATGTCGGGGTTTTATAACGTATTTCCTTATGACCTGAAAAGCTTCCACCTCCTCCTTGTTTTTAATTTTTGCCTTTTTGAAATTATCTTTGTATCTTTCCCTTCACTCTTTTGCATTGCAATGGCTACCAGGTTGCTATATTGATTCAGTTTTATTAAAATCTTTTGATTTTTCTGTCTCTTGAAGTAACGTATGTTTAAATACTATGTTTCATGGTTGGAGAAGAATAGTAGGACCTTCATGGGGTTTGGAGGATTTCACTTCTAAACTTGATCTTAGTCCTATTTTTTCATCATCATCAACCTTTGGCAGTTGCCTCTAGAAATGGTTAATAAATTATAGAATGTCAGGAAACTCTCTTAATATTTAAATTTGCAGTCTTTGTTGAATATTTCATGCCTCATGCTTGTTGGATGTACTAGTAGAAGGATGATATTTGTTTAATAACTAGTTAGTGTTTTTATTTTTTCGTATTTTCTAAGATGATGATTCCCACTTCTAGATTCATTCCTTTTAATATGTTAATCATAAATACAAATTGTAATTGAATTTTCTTTGCAGTCTTCTCCAAATGATTCTGCTTCAAATCTTCCAGATGGTGCTCCACGGCCTTTTGCCCCATCTTTCCCTATTCAGTATGGTGCAGCCCCCTCAAATTTTCATCTCACTGGTGGGGAGCATTTGCTGGATTTACTTCATTTTCTCCTCCCATATAGTTATATAATTGCTAGATTCCTGCTGCAGGAACTATGCAAGGGATGCACAACATTCATGAAGGCTTTAATGTTCCCAACATGACTGGTAATTATACACCAAGAAACTCCATGATAAATAATGTTCCGCCTGGGGGTTTTCAACAACAAATAGGAAGCTTTCCTGGTGGAAGATTTGCATCCAACAATTTCCCTGTTGCATTATCACAGGTTTGTGTTGTGTCATGTGTGTCTTCTAAGACAGTTTGAGTGTAATGACTGAAATTTTGATGATACTTCCACCTCTTCTTTCTGTCACATTATTATTTCTACTGTTGTTGTTATTTACCAGGTTTTCATCTGTCTCAATTGTATTTTGCAGCCATCTTACGGAAGCTACCCTGGATATTCAGGAGTCACCAATAGAGGTGGTACAAGTTTTGTAGGAGACCCTGGATTCAGTAGTAGCACAAATGGAATTGGTGGTTCTTTTCCCAGGGCTTTTCCATCTATTGGACATCATAATGCTGGTCCAGCATTGGGAGTATCCCCAATTTCGGGAAATGCAGGTCCTTGGATCACTGATTCAGTGGGAAACGTGGTTGGAGGGGGAAATATTGGAAGGACTGGTGGAGGTTTGTCTGTGCCTGGTTTTACTTCTCATATAAATTTGAGTGCAAACAGTGGATCTGGTGGGTTAGGCATGCAAGGACAAAATCAATTCACGAGTAGTGTGCTTCCACAAGGTATGTGTTTTAACAGTCACAGATGCAGTGAAAATGGCGTGGAAGTATATTGTAATTATTATGACTTATGTCGATTTTATCTTCATATTTAGTATCAACTTCATATTTATCTTCTATGTAATTAATTTCCTTATAAAATTAATTTTTATAGCGCAACTTACCACTACAATTTTTTTCAAGCATGACCTTTTCTTGTCTTGCTAATTTCAGTATCTTGAATGTCAATGTATTATAGTGACTGCTTCATAGTTTTTTTTATCTTGACTGCTTCAACGTATCATTGTTAATTTCTCTCCTATAAAAAATGTACTGGAAACATAGTAGTTTTAGTCCTTTTTTCCTTCCTACCATTTGTTTTATGGAATATTTAGATGCAAAATGTACCTTGATCTAAGCAATTTTTATTCCCCCATATTGATTGCAAAATTACTATTCCCTCGTGCGCTGTAAAAAGAAGTCGGCTGCATTTATGTAACTGGTGTGTGGCAGTAAGTGCCACTACTGCGATGGTGCAATGGCTTGCTACTGTCTTGTGGAGTTAATCTACCGCTGAAAAAAGGGGCCCATAATTTGGGGGAAGTAAGATCCTATTCCTCAACTATTCACTTGGTGAGATATCTGTGTGCAAGACTCTGTATTCTGGGCTCTTTTTTTCTTAATGATATGATACTATCATGCGGGATACAGAGAACCAAACTCTTTAAAATAAGAAGCCCAAATGGCTTGAGCAGGGAAAATAGGAGTCTTGGAGAGATATTTCCATTTGTGAGCCATATACTTTGGCCTGCCTTGCCATTGTGCAGCATGTTGAAGGCAGATGGGGAGTTTGACAGTGGAATTTCGCTGAAACAACCACATGCCAAAACTATGCTGCTATCTTGAGCACCATAGACAAAACTGGTGGATTGCTGTTCTCTGCAAGAATAGGAACTTTTTTTTCTGCTGTTTCAAGTTTGAGAATGTGGGTTTAGATTGTAGGTTAGCTTTATGTTTGCATTTGCTGCTGCTTGTCATCCGGCTTTGATTTGTAGTCTTGGGGTGTAATTACGCTGTCAAATGATATAAAATGGTGTTTTGATTTGATATGTGAATGTATTATGTTACCAAGGCAGGAAAATGTGATTGAAAAACTCATGAAAGACTGCTTCTTGTTTTAGATATATAAAATACATTAGTTGGGTGGTTAGCTTACATAGTGGGAGGAGAGTAGATTATCAATTATTGTGATTTTTTTTTTATCATTTGGAACCTGAGCATTGACATTTTTATTGATAAGGGAAATCTTTGGTGAAGGCAACCTTTGGAAGGAGAAACTCTCTTTGGGTTCTTTCTTTGTAATCGATAAACACTACGAGACATTATTTTTCCTTTTTTCTGTGTTTTTTCATCTCTCTGAAAACTCTATTGTTCCCAGGCTCCGAACACATGTTTAATGCATAACACCAAGTTGATTTTACATTATTATACTATGCTACTTTGTTTTTGTGGTGAAAACATCTTCTCGATTCAGGATCTCCACAGGTGATTTCAATGCCAGGGAATTCTTATCCTAGTGCTGGAGGTCAGCTTTCCCAAAGCTATCAACCAGCAAGTAACTTGAACACTATGAGGATGTTGAATGACATAAATCCCTATGATAGTTTATCTTTTGACCTCAATGATTTCCCTCAACTGACAAGTCATCCTAGTTCTGCCGGAGGACCTCAAGGGCAGTTGGGTATGTGAATGCTATTATGTTTATACAATAATGCAGTTGGGTATGTGAATGCAATTATCTTTCAACAATAATGATTCTAAAACAAAATTTCAGGTTCTTTACGGAATCAGGGTCTTGGCGTTAGTCCTGTTCAACAAAACCAAGAGTTGGGTATGTGAATGCAATTATGTTTATACAATAATGCAGTTGGTTATGTGAGTGCAATTATCTTTCAACAATAATGATTCTAAAACAAAATTTCAGGTTCTTTACGGAATCAGGGTCTTGGCGTTAGTCCTGTTCAACAAAACCAAGAGTTGGGTATGTGAATGCAATTATGTTTATACAATAATGCAGTTGGTTATGTGAGTGCAATTATCTTTCAACAATAATTATTCTAAAACAAAATTTCAGGTTCTTTACGGAATCAGGGTCTTGGCGTTAGTCCTGTTCAACAAAACCAAGAGTTGGGTATGTGAATGCAATTATGTTTATACAATAATGCAGTTGGGTATGTGAATGCAATTATCTTTCAACAATAATGATTCTAAAACAAAATTTCAGGTTCTTTACGGAATCAGGGTCTTGGCGTTAGTCCTGTTCAACAAAACCAAGAGTTGGGTATGTGAATGCAATTATGTTTATACAATAATGCAGTTGGGTATGTGAATGCAATTATCTTTCAACAATAATGATTCTAAAACAAAATTTCAGGTTCTTTACGGAATCAGGGTCTTGGCGTTAGTCCTGTTCAACAAAACCAAGAGTTGGGTATGTGAATGCAATTATGTTTATACAATAATGCAGTTGGGTATGTGAATGCAATTATCTTTCAACAATAATGATTCTAAAACAAAATTTCAGGGTCTTTACGGAATCAGGGTCTTGGCGTTAGTCCCGTTCAACAAAACCAAGAGTTTAGCATTCGAAATGAAGATTTTCCCGCTTTACCAGGGTTCAAAGGTGTACTGTTATTTGGGAGACATGGGACTTAATCTTACATTTTTGTTTGCAATAATTGTGGATCTATTATGGAATTATATTGTATAACCATCTTCTGTTTTGAAGGTTAAAAAGTTTCTTCTTTGGGAAACGTGTTGTAGAATGAAATTTATGTTCTCTCTCTCTCTCTTTTGGGAGGTCCTTAACTTAATATCAATAGATGTTTCCAAGCAATTCATTACTAAGATTTGCACTTCTGTATCCTTGATTGTTATGATGTAAATGACATCTTTATTACTTTCTAAATGTTTTTGGTTGCTTGTGTTTATTATGCAGAACTCCACTTGAGTGGAAGTTGCTCAAACTCTCAAATTACGGCCAAAGATGTTTCTGACCACATTATCTGTACATGTGTTAATGCAGATTATGCTATGGATATCCATAAAGAACAACCTCATGACAATGCTGTGCCGATGGTGCAATCTCAGCATTTCTCTGTGAGTTACATGTTATAAGAGACTGAAAAGTCTTGCTATATACAGATCCATGTCTTTAAAATTGATGGGTCAGAAGTTCTCTTTTCTCAACTTTCCATGCTTTCAATCAGCAGATGGGAAGGTCTGCTGGTTTCAGCTTGGGAGGAACATATTCATCCCATCATTCCCAACCACAACAACATAATCCTTCAGTCAGTAGTGGCAGTGTCTCGTTCTCATCTGTCAACAACCAGAATCTTCTCCATCAACATGGATCGGATATTTTTCCATCTTCTAATTCTTCCTATCATTCACAGGTCTGCCATTTTTGTACTCTGAATGCAGGAGCTTGTTTTTGTTATGAAATCCACATCTCTATTTCAGCCTATTTTTCAATGAGGTGCTCGCTTAAACCATAATTATGCAATTCCTTCTGAATCAAGTATTTCTGACATTCAAATCGCTCTGGGTTTTGGTTTAGACCAGAGAAACTCCTGGCATTGGATTAAGGCCTTTAAATTCTCCAAATACAGTTCCTGGCGTGGGTTCATACAACCAGCTCAGCCAGCAATATCAACAGCAACAGAACCAATCCCAGTTTCGTCTTCAAATGCCATATCTAAACCAGTCTTTTAGGGATCAGGACATGAAGTTTATGCAACCTGCACAATTTAAACCAGATCCATATGGTTTACTTGGCCTGTTAAATGTAATCCATACGGGTGATCCTCTTGCTCTTGGACTTGATCTAACTCAACTTGGCTTGGATTTGAATTCATCAGAAAATCTTTACGAGACTTTTAAGTCTCCATGGGCAGAAGAGCCAGCTAATGATGATCCAAAGTTTATTCTGCCACGATGTTATTTAGCTGAACAACCACCTGCTCTACGTGTGAGTTTTTACATCATCTTTTATAACTTCATTTCCCTATTGTGAAACTCTTTTTTGGGCTAACTGTCTGTTGCATTTTGCAGAAACTTTATTTTACTAAGTTTTCGGTGGAAACTTTGTTTTACATATTTTACAGGTGCTTTTCAAATCTTAATCTTGATTTTGTTTTGACTTTTATATTATAATTTAATATAAATTTTGATTTTTTCTGCAGCATGCCCAAAGACACAGCACAACTATATGCTGCAGATGAGCTGTATGCCATTTCCTTCAATCCATCCTTTTTTGGGCGTTTCTTTTAATTTTTGGTTGAATAGGGATTATTTCGAAATTATTTTTGGATTGTTAAATTTTTGGGACAGTTAACTTGATAAGTGGTTAATTAATATGTTTGACTTGCAGCTGTAAATGTACCTCTGTTTATAACTCAATTATTTTTAAACACAAAGAAACTCTTGTTTTTTGAATCGAAACTGCAGTTCTGTAAATGGGAACCGAACATGCACCAAGACCAAGTCTGTACAACATGATTAACTGATTAAACAGTCTTTGTAAACCACTTATCTGGTTATATTTGACACCCAAAATCTTTTTCATCTGAATTATTTTTCTTAATTTAACTATTTCTAACGAGGTAATTTATTTCTCTCAGCTACGAAAGAGGTTGGTTTTACCACAAAGAGCGTTGTTTTTGGTTTATAAAAGCACCCAACATCGAGCTGCTGGTGAAAACAAAAACACACGAGAGAGGAACTTATCACTATTTTGATTCAAGCTCTTTTGAAATCCGTGAGGTTAGTTTTTGTAAATACCCCATATTACCGACTTTTTTTAACCTTTCTCTCGTTCCAAAATCAGGTTTTTGCATTCGTTTACCCCAACGAAATTTTTCTTTTGTTGGCCTCTAATGTACAACCTCCTTGCAGGAAAATTTTGTTATTCATTATGAAATGGTGGAAAAAAGACCTCATGTAACACAATAGTAAGGGGGATTCAAATCCTTCATTGTAAAGTTTCGATTATGGATTTAATTCCTCAGAAAGTCATAGCAATAGTTTTCCATCAATTTAGTGTTCATAACGTTCTTGGTTTAGTGATCCAGTCTAGTATATCTTCTTTCCCATACAATTAGTAACTAAGATAGGTAGGCATTAGTATACCCTAGCTGTCTGAAAGATGATTTTCTGCTCATTTGTTCAAATGTACATAGAAAAACACCTGAATCAAAATTGAATTTAGTGTCTGGATGTTATTCTTGGCATACCAAAATAAATCAGATTTTTTTTAGAACTGCAAGATAGAATTGCTTTTGATGGTTGCCTGTACATTCAAATTATGGGTTTGGCGAAGGGGAGATGATTATTCCACTCTCTTCTGCCCAACCCAAAACGACTGAATACAGTGTGAATTAGGTGAGTTAGTAATCGCTACGGTTGACGAGGCTTATGATTTTATGATTAATTACTTTATGCATTACTCTCTGGAGGACTATAGTTGCACAAAAATAACCAGTCTTCCAGCCAAATTACATCTATATTTATAATCGATTCAAAAAATCGAATATTAAGATTATGGTTTTTAATCGACCCAATATATTTTGAATATGGTTATCTATTTTCATAATTGGTTGTTAATTTGGATGTTCATATATGCATGTCATGATCAAAATGTTTTTTAATTTTGTTTTCTACAATTTTTTTCAGTAACTTTTTGTTATTTGTATTTTTTTAATCAAAGTCTACAATAAAGAAATTGAAATTTTTCTCAATTATTTTTGATAAAAAAAAAATCTCTATCATTTTTAAGTTTTTCCAAACAATTTTTTTATAAAAAGATGTCGATATTTTTTGAATCAAAT
>JBBPBR010000003.1:61722333-61737436 GCA_037974775.1 Cicer pinnatifidum
ATATTTCTTTTATTATGCTAATTTACTACTCTTTTTCCTATTTTTTCAATCTGTGTTTTCATATTATTAATGAAGGATATTTTTGTAAAATAATTTATAATTTTTTTCCCTAACAACATAAACTATATTTTTTAATTTGTGTAAACTTGTCAAAGTGAATAATAATTTGGTATGAAGGGAATATGATTAATGGTATTTATTGAATAAGTCTAACATTTTACTTATCTTATATTAAGTGAAGTATTTCTGGTAAGACAAGTAAGTTAAAATTTGCTTTTAATTAAATTCATAAAATAAGACCTTGTTTGGTTTATATTCAAGTCAATGCTATAAATGATAATTAAAATAGACATGGATGTCTAATTTACTTTGTTGACAAGAAAGTCAGTTTAGTTTACTAAGAATGATGATTTATTTTTGCATAGAAAAAGTGGATGCAGATTTATACGGTCTGCAATGAGATTGAACTATGATGTAAACTTCTTATAAGTAATTTGACACATTGGGACATAATAAAATTTATTTATTATTTATTTAAAACAAAATTACATTTTTTTTGTCATCAATAAAAGAAAAATCATTTAACCCAATCATTTTTATAGAACCATAACTGTTAATTATACAGATTTAATTTTTCTAAAGTAAATAATTAATAAAATAAATATTAATATTATAATTATCTATTAGCCATATATATATATATATATATATAATATCAATTATTAATTTATTTGTTAATGATAGATATAATTTATCATATTGTTTAAAGTATGAAACTCTTATCAGAGAAGTCTGATGCTACATCAAATATAATATGTTCGATGGCTGCTTATTGGTGTACTAAAATAAAAGGTCAATTAAATTGTAAATAAGTAAAGAATTAAAATAACAAGAAAATAGATATTAAAAAAAGTTATGTCCTAAAAGATAACGTAATACGTTCTCATCTATTTAACTAATCCGTGTCGAGAAACAAGTAAAGGTGTTGTAGAAATAGTATTGTGTTGTCATTTCATCGTCAATTTTGCTACGTATTTCTAATTTTATCAGGTCAATTATATGTCTACCTTTATCTCAACAAATCTTTCATCCAAACAATTTAAAAATATTTTTTTTTAATTAGGTAAATAATACACTCTCTAACGCACATATTAACATGTTATCTTTTATTGATTGAAATTTACTTATAAGTTTCATCAAATGTTGTATACTTAATTTTAAATATTTTGTAGAGTAAATTTATATATTTATCCATAAACGGACGGGTGCACAACGTGCCAATCTAAATCTAGTTGAACCTAAATGAGAAAGCTTGCACATATGATGCTTGTGGTTTATCAATATGATTACATAATAGGAGACGAGCTGAATTGATTATTTGCTGTTGTTTCCATCTCTCTGTAAGAAAATCTCCTTTGCTTTTAATATTGAAATACTCATATGTGTCATTTCTCAATCCTTTTGTTTTAGATGAGAATGACTCGTTTGAATTACTATAAACTTTTTTGAGTTTACTAAATACATCATTACTTTATTGGAGACTAACATCTAATAGAGAAGTATAAAGCGCATTGTTGAAGAAGAATATTAGAATTGAATGAACTAGAGAAATTGTAAATTTGAATTACAGCTTATATAACTAGATTGAACTAAGTTCAGTTGTAAATGTTGTCGACTCAACAACAATTTGTTATAATTAGTTACATGCCTTAGGCCTTGTTTGGCAAGTGGATCATTTCCTACTATTTACTCTATCACTTCCCTCTCAAGCCCAAGGGGTTCTAAGACAAAGGTTTGGTTAAAAAGATCAATATACTGATTGGATGTTGGTATGTGTTGCACTACCAAGCTTTTGTTGAGAACTTTCTCTCTTAGGAAGAAGATATCCGACTCCAAGTGTTTTGTTTAGGCATGAAGGACTGGATTGTGAGACAGGGCAACTATGTTAGGGTTGTCACAATAAAGAATGGGTGTACTAAATTGAACTTTGAGTTCAATCAGGAGGGACTACATTCACAAAACCTCTGCTGCAGTATTAGCTAAACTCATAGATAGACCAAGTTTGCGTTTTGGATCACCACAAGACCAAGTTGAGACCTAGATAGACAAGAGGCCCATAGGTTGATTATCTATCATTTGGACATGCATCCTAGTCACCATCTAAAAAAGCAACCAGGGATAGAGGTTTGGAGACTAATGCAAGGCTAATTTGAAGCCCATGATGGAGAGTGCCTCTTAGGTATATCAGAATTCTTTTGACTGCAGTCCAGTGGGATTATGGGGGTTGTGAAAGAAACTGGGAGGATTTGTTGACATTAGAGTTGATTATTAAGACAAAATCCTAAATCAAGTGTTTTGAGAAGAAATAAATAGTTAATTAATCACTAATCATGTTTCTGATTATGTTGTTATTTAACTTGTGTTTTTGAATGATTTATTCAAAGATAGGTGATCAAATACATTCATATAAAAATAAATGATCTCACCATAAAAGAAACCAAGAACATCATATCTTACTTGAACTAGAGATTGATCAGAAAAATATGCTGGTTTTATAAAAACCATTCTTTTAAAGACACAATTAAGACATATCATTCTCCACAATCCAAACCTCAAGTTAAAGAGTATCATTACTTCTCAAATCAATAAACAAACTCAGAACTCGAGCTGAAGGCCCAAAGAAGCAAAACAACCTATAGATCAATGACCAAATTGATGAGTTGTGAGCAAAGACAACAAGTACATGAGTACGCTATTGCTGCATCTTTTTGCAGAAAGCTCAACACGGTTCTGAGTTAAAATTTGACATTTCATAGTCATTCAACCACTCATCCACATTTTCCATAAAACACAGAATCAACAACGTTATAGTTTTATAAAGAAATATTCTAAACCAAAAATGTGTTTAATAAAGTTCAATCTGAACCAACAACTTGCAGAAGTTCAATAACAGTTATATCGATCAAGAAAGATAGTGTGAAAGTAAGAACGTTCTGGTGACAAAGCGAAGACCATGTAAGGTTAAGGTTAATCTGTCAAACCAGTCTCTTGGAGCCTATTTAAGCCCATATGGCTTTGTTGAGCGTGCATACTAGTTGTTTGTTAGGTTACATAAAGTCTGAAGGTTGTTGCATATACATTTCATCCTCAAATAAGCCATTTAGGATTGCATCGTTGACATCTAGCTGAGTGATCATTGCAATGGTTAGAACAACCCTAACAATGATTGGTTTGACCACTGGAGAAAATGTCTTCAAAACTCAATAGGGACTAGGGTCGTTAAAGCTCAATAGGTACATTATGAATAAAAATTCATAATAGAAATTGCATTTAAAGTATAATCCAACTTTCACATTATAAATAATAAAGAGTTCGTAATGCAATTTCATTTAGGATCATCATAGCAGACATTTTATTCAAAAATCACATTTTCAAATTATGAAAAATGATTTCATATAAGGACTAGAATCATCAAAAATCAAACTTTCAGATTAAAGACTCACATTTAAAGCGTCGTCAAACTTTCACATTATGAATAAACAACTCATAATGCAGTTTCCTTTTGGATCGTTGAGGCAAATATTCCGTATCTTTCAAAAGTCACACTTTCTAGAGTATGAAAAACAATTTCAACTCATTTAAAGATTAGGTTTATCAAAGCTCACTAAAGAGTTTATAATACAATGTCATTTAAGATTATAGATACACCGCATAAATCACATAATACCATTTTGAAGTTCGACTTGGGGTTATCAGTTGAATAAATACTACTCTTTTATGGATAATGAAGCTTACTAGATACTTTTTTGTACATAGTACAATTTTTTTAGGATTATTAAATCCCCTAATCCTTAAAAACCATCATATAAACATGTAGGTTCATCTTGCAGTCCAATTTAGGATTATTAATTAGCTCATATAAAACACTTTTTTTCTTTCTAATTATATATATATATATATATGTATTAACACTTTTAAACCTTTTAAAATAATAATTCATAATGCATGTGTTCAATAATTCATCAGTACCTTTCTTTCTAGTATACGTCTATGTGTTCCATAATGCATGTGTGTTTAATTAAAGCTTAAACCCATTATTTCTTAAAGAAGAAAGAAAAAGTACTCTCCAACACGCGCCGTAAGAAGAGGATCAAAAGACGGAATGAGATAAAAAAAAATAGATAGGCTGTTATAGTGTAAAAAAATGAAAAACTTCAATTTTAAGGATTTCATACAAATCTGAAAATGACTCAACCATTCCATTGACCCACAAAATTCATCAAAGCATCATCCAACATCATAGAAGTGGGAAGAATAGGAAATAACTCAAATAACCAACACTAGGGAAAGCACAAAGGGTGAATTCTTTTTCTTTGTAAATTCTTGCATGTTGCATTTGAGGGGTTTTGGTTTTGAGATTAGGAATAAATTGGGGTTGAGAGGTATGAAAATATGGTAATTTCAAAATATGAGTTGAAGAGGAAAAATGGAATTTTGCATGTTAAGAAATCTTACATCGATGATACTTGTGTTTTTCCCAATTTTCTGTACTGAAAATTATATGCTCAAACAAATTTACTTAGCAAAATATTTTGGACTATAATTGAGCTTGAAGCTTTTAGCTTTTGCGTTAGAGGATAAGCAAATTTGATTGGAAATTTCATATTTTGCTTATGACTCAAGCGAATTTAAACTCCTTGAGCAAATTTGACAGATGATAAGAAGGAAATTTGATTATAATCAGTGAATGTGTTCAGCGAAATTTAAAATATTTGAACGAATTTTACCTACAATTGAATATTTCTCAGTGTGTTATGATGTGAATATATACAAAATAAATTAATGAATTAATTTATGTTATTTATAATTGATTGCTTAATAATTTTGATTATGTGATATACATTGTTTAATTGAAAACGTTACGATGAGTAAGCATAAGGTTCCATAACGAAGCACGATAAAGAAAAATAACCAAGACACTAATTGCGGTCAATGCCCAAGAGCTACCTTACTAAAATGAATGAGATTAACTCAACAATTCAGGTTGGGTTAATTGAGAAAGATGTTCCATAATTTGTGGAAATTAAGGATGAATACAACTCTAATGTTTCAAATTTTAATGCTCTCCTTAAAAAAAATGAAAAACCCTACATGTTTTTTTAAAATTTTCAAAATGAACTTTTCAACCACCATTCCCATTTATTTTACCCTTATTTTTTATGTATCATAGCATACAAAAAGGCTTGGACTTGGACCCATGGCGACATATGCTATTTTGTTATTTTGATGTATTAGCTATTTTGTAAATGGTGCTTCATGAACTGTATTGTAAATTATATTATAGTTACAATGACACTTTGTACTTGTAGATAGGCATGGCAACGGGACATGGCGTAGGCGGATTTCACCTCCTCCATATCCGCACCGACTAGTCGGGGAAAACCCTCCTCCACCCCTATTTCATAGCGGGTATAAAATTTAAGCACCCATCTCCGCCCGCACCCACACCCACTCATATATATAAAATTATAAATTTAAAAATTATATTTATTATAATAGAATAATTATTATTAAATAATAATAAAATTAAAAAATATTTTATATAGAGATAAAATTATTATTTTTAATATTTTAAAAAATATTAAATATATTAAATATGTATATGTATATAAAATTTATAAAATTACAATAATAATACTTGCGGGGCGGGTTCGGGTGCGGGTGCGAGGTGGATATCACCACCCCCAAACCCACCCCCGCCCCCGAATTTTAATGTCGGGGAAAATCCACATCCGCATCCGCACCCAATTAAAGCGGGTTTTTCCCGCCCAAATCAAACGAGTTCGGGTGGGTACCAGCGGGTGCAGATTTTATTACCATCCCTACTTGTATCCCATTGAGATTTATAAGAGTGCATCTGTATTATCATTATATATGATTTTATTATCATTTTTCTAGATACATAATAATATGTATTGTAAATTATATTATAGTTACAATGACACTTTGTACTTATATCCCATTGAGATTTATAAGAGTGCGTCTGTATTATCATTATATATGATTTTATTATCATTTTTCTAGATACATAATAATATGTATTGTAAATTATATTATAATTACAATGACACTTTGTACTTGTATCCCATTGAAACTTATAAGAGTGCATCTGTATTATCATTGTATATTATTTTATTATCATTTTTCTAGATACATAATAATGTTAACAAAATAATTACCACCAAAAGGTTAGTGAGATACGATTTTTGTCTATTTTATTGTTCTAAATACGGTCTAATAATTAATTTGTAAATACTTAAAATAAAATAACTAGAACAATTAAAAATATATTTTGAGCAATCAATTTGACGACTTTAATATTTCAAATTTTAATGATATCCTTAAAGAATAAAGAATCACTAGGAATTTTATTTTAGAACAATTAATTTGTAAATACATACAATAAAATATAAAATATATTTTTTATTCGTCTGTTATTTGATGTTGTTTCTATTATTGTAAAATTGCATATACTTGATTTGAGCATTTAAAAGTATGTTTCCCAATTAATATTTTAAATTATCAAAATGAAAGAATTCTACAATAGAGTAATTTTTTCTCCATATTTTTCAGAAAAATTAAAACAAAAACAAATAATTAAAGAAAAAGAAAATAGATCAGAGAAGAAGTTCAATTGTTGTAAAAATAACGTAGCTGTACGTTCTTAACTAGTTACATATCTTACTCAAAGTTATGGAACAAACTAATAAATTAATTCTCAAACTAACACTCTTTTACCAATTTAATTCCTACACAAAACACTATTAAAATCAACTAAAAGGTTTTTCAATTATTTCTCCATTCATCAAAAAATTTACCCCTCCGATAATTATATCTATTAAGTGATCGTTAATAATCTATAAACTATGAAAATACTTCAAAATAATCCTAAAACTATAGTAAAAAAGGCGATTTAGTCTCAATTTTTTTAATCGCCTCAATATTTTGCTGCAAAATATTCAATTTTTTCTAAAATAAACCCTAATAATTGAATTTTCTGTTGCAAATTTGCCGATTTTGGTTAAAACATTATTATTACTATTATTATTATTTTGATAATAACAAGGAAAATTATACAAGCTGTATAGATTAAACTAACATCAAATCCAAAACTAACATCAAATTTGTCCATTGTACCAAATTACAATAGAGCTCCATCCAGGTGGTGGTAGATTTGACTTGAAAAATATTTATGACTGTGAGGAGGTCAAAACCAAACTTTTGAGGGTTGGCATTTGGCTCTCCAGAAGCTCTCTTTTACTCAGAATTCTATCAGATGCACAACTCTCTTTCTACACAACATTGGAAAAAAATAGTTCAATCTATACAATCCAATTGTTCAAAATAATCTTCTACCCATTGAGTTGGGAGGATCAAAACATTCACAAAAATATCAGACCCCCTTCTCGTAAAAAATATATCACATGTTCCTTTTTTTAATATTTTTTGTTTTAAAAAAAGCTAATGCTAAAGAGTTCATGTGAAATTGGGATTTTTTTTTATCTAGCTATTCAATGAAGACATTGGAAAGATTTATCAAGAAATTTTAATTTGAATGCACTTGCCAGTAGAACTTAACAGAATCCAAGTCTAATTTGAAAGTTGCACGTTTAGAACTTAACAGAAGACCGTTTAAAACATAACTTGAATTATTTTGACATCTTAAGAGAGGAGGAATGATCAAAATTCTGTTGGATCAAATTTAATGACATGTGTATATATGAATAATGCATGAATAGAAATTACTCACATCATCAGGAGCAGCTGATAATAGGGCCAAAAGAGTCACAGTAGCAGTTTGATAATCAGCTAAAATCTTGCATGCTGACTCGTCTAGCTTATCCTATTCAAATAAAACACGTGATCCAAAATTAGAGATAAGTTACCAAAAATGTTAATTGTACAATACTTTGTGGATATTTGACTCCGGTTTTGACTAGTACCTTACAACCACCCCGTTAGCCTCTCTAGGTGCCCTAAGATATTCAGCTTTTGATGAAAATCATGTTAAATATATTATTGCAAGTTTTTAGACCCAAGTATTCATTGTTATTGCTGGAAACCTAGATATTTATTTTTTCTTGGTTATCTTAGATCACATTATTGTCAAAGTTATTGCATAAATGGGCCTAAAATATTCATATTGCATGTAATGTGTAGAAGTACAAGTGACAAGTGTTGCAATTATCTTTCAACAAAATAAGTGTAAGAGATATGATAGTGTTTACCACTATAAAATAACTGCGTATCTTATTTAAAAAAAAAATGCATATCGAATTTGAAAATGTAAAATACTAGATGGTTAAATGCAACATAGACGATTTTTTCAAAAAGAAAAATCAACATGGACTAATCACGAATTCTAGATTTACATTATACAGCCATTCAAGTGTAATATGGGATAGATTGTGCTCCAATAAGGGTTCTGTTATCTATCTATGAGATACTTACACAACAAAACAAGTAATAAGTCTAGAGGGAATACTCCAACCACATATCATATCTTAGTCAAATATCATCAGCAGACCCCATTTTATTTCATGCTTTAACTCAAATTTTTACAACTCACTGTCAACAGGAAAAATTAATAGACAATGGATAACATATTTGGCGACTATGTCAGTCATTATAATTGGTTTGGTTCGGCTTGTGCGATTATTATTATTTCAGTTGTGTCTTGATGCATAACTATATCAACAGACATAAAAAACATACCTTCAATTGTGAAATAGCAACAGAAATGGCCCTTCCAGGGGCTTGAAGAGCTTTATGGTGAGCCTATAAATACAAATATCAATGTTTATAATGCAAATAAGTGATTTTTATTTGTCGGGTGGAGGGTAGCACTCAAGTTACCTGGACATAGAGTAAAGACACAACTTTTGGCAGAAGTGATACAGGGTCAGTCTCAGCCGAAACTTGAGATGTCAATTCCTGATAATAACAATGATAGAAGATACAGTTTGAGATCGTCAAAATTGCAAAGTATCATTGAAAAAACAACCAAAAGTTCTATATGGAGTTGGCTTGGTATGAATATTAGGGAGAATTACAATTTAAGAAATATTGAGAATATATGATGTTAGAACTAACTGAAAATGAAAAGAATAGCAAATACATGTTTCATAATGGTTAATTAAACCATAAACTCTCACTTAGTAGATCTTAATTATTAATGGTAGCAAATCATGCAAACATGGTAAAACTAATTAGGAGAAATATTAGGAACTAATTTATGACTACACATCCGCATACTAACATTAATAGATACAGACCTTGTGTGGACTATCCAGACCAGACACAACATATACCTGATCAGATTGTTCTTTATAACTCTTTTAGTGTCAAAGTGGGTTTTAACCTTTCTACCAACAAAACACTAAATCCCATGGAATTGGTTCGATCTTATAATTGTTGTAAAAGAACTAATTCAGTACTAGTTCTTCTTGTTATTCTAAAGTTTCATCAAACTGATTGTTCAAGGGCCATAACCAGCACCATCTAACAATATTTGTGTGTGAATCTAGACAAAAATAAATTTTTGTAAATTTTTACAGAAATGTAAGCATCAATACCTTACGATATGAATGTAGAAGCGTTCTTTCTAGTTTCTTGTCAAGCTTCTTCAAAGGCAACCCACTGGAAAAATTAATCATACATGATTTTCAAGTCAGGACAGAAGCTCTGGAGGTAAAAGCAACACTTACATTTCTATCCACAAAAACAAAAGACACATACCTCTCTTCCGTCACAATTCTGAATGCAGTCATGAATGTTTCCACCCTCTATTGTATTTAATATTGAAGTATTAGTTACGGCACTCAAAATCAAACAGAAGAATAAGTTTCAAGCTATAACAAGATATTTCCAGTCAACCAACTTAAACTGTGAATTGAGGAGGGACTAAGTAAACCTATACAATAAGCCTTAACCATAATCTAAGTAGAGGAGTGCTAGAAACACACTCTCTAACACACTTTCTAACACATTCTCTTTTATTGGTTAAAATTCACGAGTTCCACTAAATTATGTGGGTCCCATATAAATTTGGTGGGATCCATGTGAATTTCAACTAATAAAAGAGTCTGTTGCTAGCATTATTCATTTGAGTAACCCTTAACAACGAATAGTTTCAGAAATAACAATGCTAACCTTTCCTTCCAATGCTTCTACAACAGCAAGAGCCTTATTTGCAAGAGCTCCTGGAAAACTCTTGGACTGCAAAATAAAATAATAAATGTCATATTTCAAATCATTTGACATGCTCTTCACAAAAGACAGTATTTTGCAAAAATGGGATCGGTCCAAGATTTGATACTCTAAAAAGTAAAAACATAAGAATAGAAAAGCATAACTTTCCCAGTAATGCATTATTCTTACAGTTGGAAATATAATATAATTATTGTTCCACATTCTAAGTAGCATTAAACTTCATTTTATCTAGGATTCATTGCATCTTATGAATGTGTGTTTGCTTTGATTACACTTCTTGTAAGTTGGAAATTGTATTCATTCTGATTATAAATATCATTCTGCTGATTATTCTAATTTCATATTTTCTTCTCAAGCCTTACAATTGCAGCTCTGTCTCCAGAACTTAATGAAATAGGCTCAGAATTTGAAGATTCCAGCACGTCAACTCCGTTCTTTAATTTGTTGTGCTCGTCCTGCAAAGGATGAATCCTTAGTACTTTTAGACCTTATTAAACCTCAAAAAAAAAAAAAAAAAAAATCAACACAAAACTTGCTGTATATAATACCAAGTCATGAAGAAGCATATCAACCATAGGAGCTGCTACCGTCCTTAGTAAATGCCTATGCAAAACAACCTGGCCATCAAATACACATTAATTTATTCATGTTCCATCAGTGATAATAACATCTTCAAAATTCAATTAACTTGGCTTACAGAAGTTGATTGATCATCTTCAAACAGTTCTAAGGCTTTTTCATACAGCTGCATGTTTAAGAAAGACTGCCAAAAAAATTCAACACAAGGGTTTTACATGTTCAGATAAGTATCCATACTGGAAAGAAAAAAACGTTATATAAACATGGAAACAGTGGATGTAGAAAATAGTGTACAATATACTACATAGTAGTCAAACCTCGTCAAGTTTCTTCTGCAAATTATCGAGCAAATGTTTCATTCTTTCTGCATTGTCTTTAAGCAATGCCTTCTTTTTCTCCATCCAAGTATTAATTATTGTAGGCCTTAATTGGTTAGCCAAAGGCCTAAGAATCATCTCAGGATCATCGATACCTATCAATTTGAAGCACATAATTCAAGAAACTGGATAAAAAGCATATGAAGAAAAAATAGATTCAAAGTCATTATCAGCAGACCTTGTTCTTCAAAATCAGGTATCAAGGCAGTAATCTTCTTCATGATCCATTCTTCTGAGGGACTACTGAGATCATCCTCTTTCATTTTATGCGATTCTTTCTTAGAACCTGGCTTTGAATCTGATGTTTGTGAAGATGTATCCTTACCCCTTCTCTGGCTTTTCTTAGATTTTGTGGAAATCTGTTCTTGGTTATCAGGAGCACTTTCAGATTGATTGGCTAATGCATTTCCAGTGGCTTTCCCCCTTTTCTTCTTTGACCCTTTATCAGCATGCTTGTTGGAACCCCCATCACTGGCCGTTTCATTCGACTCACTCAACCTGCTTGAATCATACCCTACATTTACTTCACTGGCCTTTTGTAAATCACCAGATTTTGCAGTGCCCAAAGACCTGGAAACAGCTAACGTCTCTAATTCTTTCACCAGGCGATCACAAATATCCTGGTAGACGAGAGACAGAGAAGCATGCAGGCATTAGGAAACCAATGATAAAAAAAGTTGCAGGCAAATAATTTTTATTCAACGGTAACTTAGGTCTGTAATGCACATGACTCCGAGGTCAATTTATATCATCAATTTTCTTGTGTTCCCTTTGTAGCTATGAAATGGTTAGTTGCTATCAATAGCTGTAATTTGTTGTGTCATTGATTAAGAACTTGTAAAACTCTTGTAAGCAGATTGCTATCAATAGCGGAAAAATCATGTTTATTAACTGAATCTGTGAATTCAATATTCAACCTGGACCTTATAAGTAGCATTTGCACCACAAAATAGTAACGTGGCTTGTAGAATTAACTCATTTATCTGGAGGCCTATATAACTATATTAAATTCCACAACACACCTTCATAAAGCTGCTGCTCAACACATAAAAATCCCCAAATATGTGTGCTTTGTTAGACTGCAAAAACAATTTAAGCTTATCAACATGTGAATCAACAGAGTTAAACATAAATCAATGAGGTGGTTAATATCACCTTCAGAGCCAATTGTACAGATTGACAGAGGAACAGCATTTTTGATGCATCTTGAGGTGTAAAAGATGAGGGCAATAAGGAAAGCGAATCACTCCTGCAACATTGTTATATAAGGAAGGTCATGATGCATTGAAAAAGTATCCAATGTATAACTAACTAAAACTTGTAAACAATGTTAAGAGATCCCTTGCACTACATCTGACATAGCCTAGGCATAGAAAAATTATTTTAACAAAACTGGACAAAATTTCTTGCCTTACAGTTTTAAAACCAAGGACATAGCATATAGAAGAGAGGTCTTGCCTCAAATCATTGAGAGAAAGGTCAAGGAAGAGTAGAGAAAAAGGATCAGTCAATATCATCCAGTTGCAATAATCATTATTGGTATGAAGAAAGTAATTTTAAAATAACAAGGGAAATTGTAGAATTTGGTTTTCAGTAAAAGGCTGAAAGACAACCCCTCTGCACCTACTTGTCCAGACCCCTTAAATAAAGTTTGTGAATATAAAGCATTGACCGATGTTGAGAAATAGCTAGCAAATTAAAGCTTACCAATTAACATGTTCTGTAATCAAATTTGGATTTTTTTTTTTCAATGCCAATAACTACATGATGCAGACATATAAGAGTCTGTTTCATTCAAAGGATGGGGAGGGATTTTAATGAAGGGGAGGGAAAGACAATAGAGATATGATTGGTTCAAAAAAGGGAAGGGGAGGAATTGTAATTAAAATTATTTGGTTCAGGGGAGGGATTTTAAATAGTTTATAAATTATTTTTGTCCTTCCCCATCTACCCAAACACACCTTAAATGGAACAGAAAGTGGGAGAAGAGAAAAATCACAAGTTTGCAACAGTCATCAACATGATTAGAAAACCAACACCATATCCATGACAATAATTTGAGTTCTTTGGATTGTACTTTATAACTTCAGTGAGGATTAATTGAAGGTATCAAACCTGGTTCAATTTACTAATGTAGAATAAGGTGAAACAGAAACTGGGGATTGGGGGTGGGGACTATGCTAAGGCCCTTACCAGCTACCGCGTTCTAGAGCATCCTCAGTAGCAGCATCTAGCATCTCAATCATCGATGGATGAACAAATGTTGTAACAAGAGGTTTGCCTTCAGGATATCTGGACTAAATTGGATTGTTCAAACTTAGGCTTCATTATGAAAACAAGTAGTACAAAGTAATCTATGATCCAAATGGTTATTATTTGAAAATACAATCAACATAAGAACAACTTAGTTACCTGCAAGAATTGAATGGGCTGGGGAATTCCAAGTTTGTGCAGAACATCATAGTTGATAAAAGAATTCTATAGCACACAAACACAACACAACATGAACGCAGCAGTTCAGAATTTTTTGCAGCCAAGAGAGAGAGAGAGAGAGAGAGAGAGAGAAAAAATAGAGGCGATACAATGAATCAAGGGAACAGTGAGTATACACATCCATTCAAACAAACTTAAAAAGACATTTATCTAGCTCAGACCAATGGATCATATACTATGATTAGGAGAAATATTTGTCATCTAAAGCAAAAGGGAAAAGACAAGAGAAGAGAGAGTTCATACTTGCGAAAAGAAAGAATCCACGGATTCTTTTTGAGCAACAGCAAATACCTGTCATGTGACAGAAAAAACACAATAAATAATAACTTATAATAATTGATGATATGGGATCTAAGTTATGGCACCAATGCATATGCCGTGACAGTTGACTACAGCCACTGGCTCCTATAGACACTATCAGTAAGAGGAATATAGAATAATAAACTTCTGATGGTGGAAATTCTCCCAATTGTTGCCAATTAAGCAATGAGTGGAACAAGAAGTGAACCACTCCAAGGCCTAAATCAAATATAAAAACCAATTTATGTCAAATCATGTCACTCACAGCTGGTGTCCAATGCACCCCAGCACGAACCGACCCTAAAATCTCGCCTCCCTTCACAAGTCCATTAAACAAAGACTGGAAGAAAGATCCATCAACAGCCACACCACTGGCTCCATCCATTTCCTGCAGTAAGTTCTGCAATGAGCTCCATAACACTGTCAAATTCATCGGAACTGTAATGCCCCTTGCAGCACCTCGAACCATTGCACTAACACGAGCAACATAAGCAGGAGTATACAACTGCCCTCCTTCAAGCCTTCCTTTCACCTAATTTCAAAACCATCACTTATCAAATCACAACATTCATTTATTATTCCAAAAACAAATTCAAACCAACACAAAAATTAAAAACTCACTATAGTTCCAAGGCGCGGCTCCAACACAGAAGCAATCAAATCCAAACCAACATTCAATTGTGCGGCGAGTTCCGTCAGTGCAATTTGACTACACTCTTGAAGCCTCTCGTTAATCTCTTCAGCAGTTGAATCCCAATAAGATTCCGTAATGATTTCCCCTTGAGTCAACATCAATTCTCGGTGATCAGTTACAATGTTATGAGCCAGCTTCTCAACATAATACAAGTCAACTCCAGTGACATCAGCAAGATCAATCACAGAAATACGACCTAATTTCTTCACTTCAGCAACCATCTCATTTCTCAGTTGATCCTAACATTATAATCGATCGCATAAACAAACACTTAATTAATATCAATTATAACACGATGAATGAAGTATGAACTGATAACAGATAATCGATCATCAACTCAGTTGAAACTGCAAACAGCGAAACCTAATCGCAAAAAAAAAAAAAAAAA
>JBBPBR010000003.1:61747509-61768924 GCA_037974775.1 Cicer pinnatifidum
TTGAGATTTGAATTTTATAGATTTAAAATTAAGATAAGTATTTATAAATTAAAGGACAAATTTAATTAAAAAATTTTAAAAATTAACTTATTAATATATATATATATATAATATATATATATATATATATATAAATAAATAAATAAATGACTAATTTACAATTTTCATATAACTGAAAGTACGGAAAGATATATTATACCAAAACTAAATGAATAAACTTGTTGGGAGAATCTTGGTGTTGTTTTGGTAACAATTTCTATAAGTTGAAAAAGAAGACAAAAAGATAAATAAATCTAACTAATGTTGGAGGACATCCTTCAAACTAATTCATTAGATACTTATTTTTTAAATTGGGTCAATAATAGCCCTCGCAGTTTCTCCTTTTAAATTAATGTTTTTAAACACATGATTGAACTTGTTTTGTGCATGCGGTGCAGGTGATATTAATATGCTCCATTTGGGGACTTGACCCGACAAACACTGAAATAACCATGTGTTTTTATCCATGCCATATGCTACATAGATTTCAGGGAGTGTTTCATAGCAAATTGTTTTTTCTTTCTTCTTTAATTACTATTACTATTATCAATACTTCATTAATAATTGTTTTTTATATGTAATTGTAATTACTTTTTTTAAATTTACTCTCTAAGTAATATAATGTATATCACTCTTAAAATAGGGTATGGTTAAAAAATTTAACTAAAAATGTACTCATAATTGATTAAAGTTTTCTCGATTAAGAGTTATGTGGGAGTATTTTGATAAATTTGTATATTCTTTACATGGTCAATAACCACACACTTGTACATCACATATATCCACTATTTTTTTTTTTTTAAATATTATGTATTTGATATTGTATTTACTTGTGTATGAATACTCAATTACCGACATCTATTTTTGTAACATTAAATAATATATTTTGTTTTAAATTTAATGTTTAAATTAGATAATATTTTATCTACAAACAAATTAGCAAGATTATGCGATATAAATTAGTTACGTGGACTTGAAATTCCAAAATCCAACGGCGTTGAATAATAACTTTTTTCAATATGAATGGAAATGGAATTGAAATTAAAAAAAATTACATTTGACTGGGCAACTGTAAGATAAAACATTTAAGTGGAATAATATAATAAGTCAACTCGTTTTTAGTCGTAGAAATATGTCAATATGTCATCGCCCATCGACAACGTTGTTGTTGTGTTGTTTCTATCACTCTCAACTTATAATGGGAATAAAATATATAAAATTATTCAAAGTTTCGTTTGACAATGAAATTCAAATTTACTTAATGACGATTAATATATTACATGCGGCATTAGCACAGGGACACAAGGAGGCCACAAATTTTACTCAAACTATTTTAAACTTTTATATTTGTATCTATTTCTAGAATATCAAAAGTCTAAAGTTACTCTCATATTTTATTTTTTATTTTTTCTTCTGTATGTTTTTTTAAATATATTAAATCTAATTTTTCTTATTTCTAATCTCATCTCCTAATCCATCTCGATACAACGACAAATTATCGGCGCTATCCGCCACCATCAGCCACCGACTCTCTAAAGTGCACGTTTTGCTTTCACTCATTGCGTTTGAATGTTGTAGACACAATTTCTTATTTGGTGGATAAATTTTTCTCCAAATTCAAAATCATTCTAGAATCGCGATTCATCCAAATTATATTGATCTATAGCATAATTGTGGTTTAATATATTTTAATTGGATGTGACGAATTCCGACTAGGTTTGACATAACATATATATTAATAGATATACTAATTAATATAGATATTGTATATTTGTGGTGTATGTGACTGTAATTTTGGGTTTTATATTTAATATTTTATGAGTAAAATTGTTTTTATAAGTAGAATTGTCTTTGTTGTGTTATCGTTGTCGAAATGTATAATTGAGTCTAATATGTAAAAGTGACATATTTTGCATCTTTTCTTGTTACATAAATTAATCTAATCAAATAACATGCATTATGTAGATTGATATGTGTAGTGTCTTTGTGCATCAGGTAAACTGGTATGTTATGTGCATCAGGTACATTGGTATCTATGTGCTCATGTAGATTGATATGTGCACAGAGACTAAATTTATGTTATTAATTTTTTTAATTATGTATTAGTATATATTAATATTACGGTATTAATAAAACAATAATTAAGCAATGCTTGATCACGTATAAGTATATAGTAATGTTACCGGTACTCCTCTTCCCATTAATCATGTTCAAACTAAGTTGATTTTATTTTATTTATTTTTATTTAGTGGATAATAAATATATTAGACAATAATTTATTCTTTGAGGTTTGTTTTTTTATATGGTGATCCTCCCAAAACATCATCTAATAACAAGTGATAAGTATGTCTTAAACTGAAGATTAATGACAACGAAATAGTGCAACTTATGTTAACGTGGCTCCGATTAATAGTTTGTTGGGTATTAGGCTCCCTTTCTATGTGGAGAAATACTCAAATATTGTAGTTTCATGTGTTTCACTTATTTAAGTGGAGAGTGATCTAATTAGAGTTGCAAGAGATACTATTTTGATAGGAAAGACAACCACCAAAAGAAAAAAGAGAGGAGTAACCCTATTCTCAATTTTGTTAAATTATTTTCAGAAAAACATCAAATGTGTATTCGTTAACCGTTGGATCGGGCTGATTTTTGGACAGCAAGTTAACAATATTCAGGTCTTCGTTTTCAATGGTCAGATCGGTGAAATGATGTCCAGAGAGTGAGAAATCGTGCTCACACATCATAGTTTGCTATCGTTTGAAGCATCATTCCTCTAATACAACACTATAAAAAGCAACTAGACGAAGTAATCATCTAGAATCGCATAATCATCTTAAATGAAAAAGTCAACATCTTCAAAAAACGACAATGGATAAATTTTGAATTTTGTAGCAGCTATGCATGTCATTATTAGTTCGTACAAGCTATGTTCAATATATGTTTTATGTTGTACAAACAACAATCACAAGACATCAAATCTTAATACAATATTTTAAAGACTACAAATTGTGTTCTCTTTCACATGCAACATTATTGAAAAATCTCACATACCTATTACGTATACCTATTACGTTGAAAAGCTCCAGTGCAAGAAATTAGAAAAAGTGAAGTGAACTCAAAATCTGTATATCCTTTATTCATAAAGCTATTAGTTTAAAAATTGGGATTAAATTTGTTATTCTTGTTTTTAGAAGAAGAGTTATTTCATTGTAATTCACAAATTCTATCTTTTAAAGTTTGTCGAGCAGTGGTTGTACTTCTTAAGAGCTTGACTGTAAAATCTACTAAGCTAGAAACTTGAAAAAAAAAATTATAAAAACTTGATTGTATTAAACTAAAAATATGGAAATTTTTATTCAATAGTTTGATTATAATAAACTAAAAAATTGGAGCTAAAATCTTTTAACGTACTAAACTAGAAGTTTGAGATGATTAAAGATATTGATTTAGTGGAAAAATCTTTTAAGTTGAATGGATTGAACTTAGCTACCAGTGATATGGTGAACTAGAATAAATTCTTGTGTCTATCTTTTTCTCCTTAACTCCACTGTTATTTTTCGCTATATAGTAGCTAGTTGTTAATTTTGTTAGAAATAATAGATGAACTCATTGAAGTAACAATGTCGATTTACAAGGAAGGGGGGGTTTGAATTGTAAGTGTACATTTTAAAAATTTCTGTTAAAAACTTAAAAAAATAACTCAAGATTGATCTTGGTTATGAAAACAGAAAAACGGAGAACATTCTTGATTTTATTATAAAATAGAGAACGTTCCTTGATTAACTTAAAACAGAAAATCAGTTTGTGTTTTATCTTAGTTAATCAATTAAGTTTAACAAACAAAGAGATAGGATAGAGAATACTACACAATAAAATATCCTGGTTCACCCAACTTGGGTTACGTCCAATCCTCACACTGTGAAATTTTCCACTAAGTGTTTAAAACAAAGAACCTTCTTGGTTTTACAACACCTAGTCTAGATCAATCTTGATCTGTTTTAATCTCTATTACTTTCCACCCATAAAGCAACAAAAGCATCTATCTAACTTTGATAGGATTCAATACAATCTAAACAAACTATAAAGAAACTCTTATAGTTTGAGTTTTTACAATAAGATTGTTTTTGACAGAATCTGAGATTTCTCAACTCTTGTTTGAGAATTGATTCTTTACAAAGGATTCACTGATAATTAAGCAATCTGGTATGAGACTTTAGAACTGCTTCTTCTTTGCGAAATTTCAGAACTTCAAATATGTGTATGTGATTGATTTGCGGAATTTTACAGCACTTGAATTTCTTGCTTTATTCTTGGATATTGGCCTTCTATTTATAGACGTTAGATGCATTTAATGAAGGTCAAAAAGAGCTGTTGGTAGTGCTCTGTATTTTTTACTGAAACCAATATTTCAGAATAAAAATAATTCAGCCTTGAATTGATTTAAAACTGCTTTGACTTTTCTGTTACAGCTTTAAATCAGTTTTGTCTTCTAGTTAAAAAGCCTTTAAAGTTTCTCCCTTGATCTTGGATGGTACAGTTTCGATCTTGAGTCTTGAATGTAGGCAAAAGAGTTTGGAGAAGGATTATAAGCTATTGCAGAAGAGAACAAGCTGCTGCTGAAGTTATGCAGAAAACGGAGATTAATTATCAATTTGGATCTGTCAATTTGATATTTCTGGAGATTTGATGATCAATCTGGAGTTCCTGTTTTGATCATTATGGATATCATTTGCAATGTCTTATCATATATCAAAGTTGACCAAACTTTCTTGACAATTTGATTTTAGAGTTTCAAATTGTTCTATGTTTTAATATTTTTTTAGTCATTTTATTTTAGTGATCAGATAACCTTTTTGAGCTGGGATGAATCCTAATTGTTCCTTGCCGTGTACTGATTCTATTTGAATAAATTTCCGAGGCAGACTCTTTGTTAAAGAGGTAGAAAAAGATTGGTCAATATGTTGTGATGAAAATTTCTGAAACAGGAGATCATTCTCTGTTTTAATGTTCTTGTTGATGTCTTCTCTGCTTTGCTTGATTATGTTCTTAATTAAATTCACTCAAAAGCACAAGTTAAATTAACATAACATTTTAGAATCATAATTAACTTTCTTAATTAATATTTGTTTATTTTCATCAAAACTTTAAATATGGAGTTTGTCTCAACACTCATGACCTCTTTGTCACTTCAACTGCCCCAACAATCAAACCATCTTATGACTCCGACTCTCAAATTATTATTAACTTAGTGAAAAGTGTTAAACTCAATATAAATTTTAGTTTATTGTACTTTCATATAGGACTATTTTCACTCCCTTCAAATCCATGTTGGTATACATCGATATCCAACAATATGAGTTCTTCGCAATTTTTTATGTAAGAGTATGAGCTCCAAGGTTTAGTTTGTGTAAGCGTCACCCAACAATATAAGTGAGAATATGCCATATCGATCGACAAGAGTTTACGACTTAGTCTATGTCAGATCAATCGACAAGAGCTTACGACTTAGTCTATGTAACATCAATCGACAAGAGCTTACGACTTAATCTATGTCAGGGTCAAGCTAATTTATTTTTAAGGTGTAGTTACACTTTTAGTCCCTCTAATTTTTCACCTAAGCGATTTTGGTCGTCTTAGTTTCAAATGAGAGATATTGACCGTTACATATACCCCATTTCTAATTTTGTAGTCCTAGACTTGTTTTTTTTTCTTTCATTTTTTTGGTCATGTGACTTGATATGGTAAACTTTTTAATTACTTGGCATGACATGATTAAAAAATTGAAAATTAGAATTCATAATTTCAGTCTTGGTCCATTTTTCAACTGTTTTGAGGTTTCTACAAATTCTTCAACTACTTTTGCCTCCATACTATTGTAATTTACTAAACTTCCATTTCCAACTCCATTTGAGCTCAGAGAAATGTGATTTCAATGTTCCGTCAACAAAAGTTTTAGGGAAAACGCGAGAAGATTTTGACATAAGTACTTGAAAACCAACATAAAATACAATGGTTCGAGAAAGAAATCTTGAGATAACTCATATTATGACGGTGATAAAACGACGAAGATGGAAGAGAAAACCACATAGGAGATATAGTAGTGATTTAGATTCAGACTCTGGTTTAGGTTTGGATTCATAGAAAGGCGAGTTTGAACGGTCTAGTTTGAATTCGAAGTATTTGAACTTGGAGAGTAAGGAAAGAAGAATGGAAGGAGAGGAAGGGTTAGGAGAAGAGAAGGAGGAAGAGAGAGAATGAGAGAAAAAAAGGGGGGATAAGAACGAGAAAAAGGATAGAAGATGAATAATATTGTAGAATTTGATTAAAGATGTTCAAATATAATGTTAAAAGAAGGTGAATAATATTGTAGAATTTAATTTTGTTTTTTTAATTAAGTAAATATAATTTTGTTTTATTTAATTAATTAAAATAAAAAACTTATTATGTCGTGCCACATCACCAAAAATTTGGGAAAAACAAGTGTATAATCATAAATTTGATAAAAGTGAAGGGCTAAAATTATTTGTTTTAAACTAGGGGAATCAAAATCACACAATTGAGAAATTAGAGTGATCAAAAAGTGCAATTTAATATTTTTTAAATAGATAAGATCAAAAATTTCTCAAAACATCTATTTGGTTAAAAATATCATACTACATATCACACAAAAAGTCTTTTAGACTTATTTAAATAAATATAAATAATATTTTTTTTATTACTTCTAAAATTATTATATTAAATTTTAATTTTTTTGTTAGATATTGAAATTTTAGTAATTTAAACATATTAACCTTATTTTGTTTTTGACATAGAATTGAAGTAGAATGTTATATAATGTCAAAAAATTTAAAATATCATGTTAAATATCAAATTAAAATTTAATTTCATGAACATATTAACTCGTTAGTTTAAAGATATATCCAATTACTTATTCTAAGATGTTATAATAAAATAAGTTTTTAAGTAGGCTACCAGACTATACCAGACTTCTATCAATGCCTGGCTTAAACTTAAAAAGTAAGGTTACGACAAGCCACAAGTTAGGTTTATGCCTTTAATTTTTTAAACATACCAGACTTAGGTGTTGCAAAGCCTAACTCGACATAACTTATTCCAATACCTATCCAACAAAAGAAAATATGGATTTTGTAGTGACAATAAAGATATTATTTTTCTCGAGTTATGTTAGTTTGACAAAAAAAAAATAGGCTTAAATAAATTCGACAAAAAATTAGGCGGTTAATATAATTGAAATACATAATTAGTTATATTTAGTAGATGATTAATGAATATAATCAATAAGATATCACAACTCATTATCGACCTATCCACAAAATACAACAAACTACGATTTTAAATATCATTAACCATAATATTTAGTGTATATTTTAACACAAATTATGGTTAATATTGAAAACTTGAAATCATGTATGGTGTGAACATTGTTTGGGTGATTATAATATAGGCTAAATATCACATGTGGTCCGTTAACTTAATTTCGATTAACGATTTAGTCCTTTATATTTTTTTCCTGTTTTGGTCCTTTAAGTTTTTAAATAATTTCAGCGTTACCCTTTAAGTGAGGTTCTGTTAAGAAAACGTTAAAAAATTCCTCCTCCGTTTTCTTTTCATTTGGGTTTTCTCTCCCATTTCTCTTTATGTTGTTTGGTTTCTCTTCTCATCTCCCTTCTCCAAATTCCCAAATTCATGAACCCTAACTTTCTTATTGTTCATACTTAGCTGAATGCAAAGCTATAGAAAATGAGCATACTTTACTATAGTCATTGACTACATGCTGAATATCAGTTCAAGCTCTAAGTGCTCCTATTGAGTTCCTGACTGATATGTTGGAATCATGCACACTTACGATTATATTGCTCTCATTGTTTTAGGATGTCCTTTGGGTAATGTTCAGGGTGTGTGGTAAGACCTAGTTTTCGTTCTTGGACCAATTTCAAACAACAGTATATCTGAGAATGAGATCATTGCCTCCATGATCATTTTGTTTGCTTCCAAGTGCTGCCGTTTAGTGAAGAAATATACTAATAAAGTCTTCCACAACATAACTCTACTTTGTAATAGGATAAACCATTTGAAACTAAAAAACTGATTTAAGATTCTTATGTGGCATTTAAGTTACAGTGATTTTCATCTTCAGTTAAATATGTTTTAACTAACAATAATTAAAAAAAAAAAATATGACCATGATTTTTGAAAAGGAAATGACAAAACATGATTTTTATTATTTTTACCATTTTCTTCACAACTTGAAATAAGAAACAATTTGAAGATTAGTTAATATTTTATAATTGTAAAGGAAAACATATCAATTAAAAGAGGAGCTGCCATTGTATTATATTAAGTGAACACTTTAAGATGTAATTGTCTTTTTATTGACTAATGATGTTGTTGTTTACAGAGCAAGTAGATAGTAACCGCCCTTTTTGGTGCTTTCGTTATTTGGAGGCATGATGCAAAAGCCTTGTAGTTTTGTTACAGCTAACCATGCAGTCAATGAATCATGAATTTAGGAGAGTGGAGACAGAGGGGAACGAGAGATGGGATATGGGAAAGTTAGGGTTCATGAATTTGGGAATTTGGAGAAGGTAGATGAGAAGAGAAACCAAAAAACATAAAAGAGAAATGGGAGAGAAAACCCAAATGAAGAGAAAACGGAGGAGGGATCTTTTAACGTTTTCTTAACAGAACCTCACTTAAAGGGTAACCTTGAAATTATTTAAAAACATAAAGGACCAAAACGGAAAAAAAAAAATAAAAGACTAAATCGTTAACCGAAATTAAGTTAAAGGACCACAAGTAGTATTTAGCCTATAATATATATCATGTGTATTTAAACACATAAAAATCATGGTTAATAAAGTTCAAAATTGTAGTTAATTATATTTAATAGATGATTAATATTTTTTTTGATTAATATTGAGTTATAACATCTTATTATATTTATTAATCATCCATCAAACATAATTAACTATATATTTAAATTGCATTAATTATTTAAATTATTATCAATTATTATTGTCATATTTGTGTTAAAATATTATTTCTCATCTTCCCCTATGAATTCAAATGTATGAATTTGAAAAAATCCTTGAGATGTGATTTGAACCATGGAAGATAGTTTGTACAATATAATAATACACGATTTCAAATACAAGATAGATATTTAAAACAATGTTATTTTCAATTTTCAATTCAACTTTAATTTTTTTTAATTATATAATTCAATTATTATTATGTGTAATACTTTTAAAACTTAATTGCAGTTTTAGTTCTTCTATTATTATCAATTCACATAAATAGTCTTATATTTTAAAAGTTGATAGTTTTGATCATTCTCTCAGATTTTTTTACTAAAAAATGCGGGATTAACATATTTTTAATGACGTGACATACAATTCTATCATATAGAATCATCTAAATGCATTAATTAAATTAAAAATATAAAAAATTTCTGAAATTGAAAGCTAAGTTCTTTACTGCGTTTTATTCCAATTTCATGAGTGTTAGTAATTTTACATTATTGTATAATATGTCATGTTATTTAAAATATTTATGCTGTCATTCTTTAGTAAAAAATCACAAAGAAGAACTAAATCTGTCGACTTTTAAAATAGGAGATTAATTTCGTGAATAGTAAAAATAGAGAGATTACGATTACAATTACTTTTAAATACAATATAACAAAATACACCAATAATTAAATAATTAATAAAATAATTTTGTAAAATATATTTTTTATATTTTTTAATATACAATAAAAAATAAAAAATAAGTGACATTTATTATAAAATGGAAGAAACAACAGTTAATGAAAGAAAGCAACATCCAAAAAAATAATGCTAAGAATCTGGTCTGGTCCTATCATGCACATACAATTCATACAGCATAGTCTAGTCACATTTGGTAGTAAGTCAGTTATTGTGTTCATATTGTTAGGTCCAAAATTTACTCGATAGGCAGGCTTAATTACAAAATATTAGGTGAGAATAAGATTATGTAAAGTAGTTTAAATGTGGCAAGTTTGGACTCTATGGAAGCCTATCAAAGAGTTTAATTTAATTAAATATATTAAATACAATTTCCAGATGAATGTTTTGGTTTTAAGAGGCTATCACCTCTCTAGCTAGCCTAGCCTAGCCTCACGGCTAGAATTGCACCAGGTGGAAAGCTTATACGAATAATCTTAAATCACTTCCAGGGACAATTTGGCACTTGTGTTAATTTCACACACAATTTGTTGTCACCAATTCACTTAAAAAAAATAATTGTTTGGGATAATTGGAGTTTGATAATCCGAGTTCCAATCTTGATAAAAATAATTATTTGTTAGATTTTATTTATTTTTAATTAAATTTTAAATTATTATAATATATATTTTTTAGAAATTAAAAAATTAAATAAAAAATATAGTTAATTATATTATTAATTGACTAATATTATATATTTAAACATTTCAAATATATAGTTAAACATGTTCAATGGATTATTATTAATACACTTTATTAATTAGTTATCACTAAATTAATTACACATTCTTTTAAACGGAAATTAGAGTGTAAAAATATCAATCGCTTAAAATAATTGACTTTTCAACTAAGTTCGTAATTTAAAACTATCATCTATTATTTGTTGTACTCAAATAAGTTTATTAAACAAAAATTATAAAAAATAAAATATTTGGGCGACTAAACCAAAACTCGAGAAAATAAGAATGAACAATTCTACTTCGTTAAAAACCTTATTTGGAAAATCCAAATGGATAAAATAAATGTATAGGAAAAAAGAGTGCATACACCATTAGCAACCTAATAGGAAATTAACGAAAACGGAAAAAGGAAAGACTATATCGATTGGTAAAAGTCATTTCAAATAAATGATGGTGACAAATCCAACCAAGTAAAACAACTAGCGTAAAACTCAGTATTAACAAACACATGTTAGTTTCCCTATAACTATGGAACTATATTTGTATTGTAAAGGAAATGCAATTCAATTTGAATTAGTAAAAGATTGGATGACCAACAAGGAGTCACACTTTATCCAAAGATATAGTCAACGTTATGGGTAATCTCAATAACATACATAGCAACATAAAGTTTAACCTGAAATAATGTAGAAATACTCAAATAATTCGAGAAACAACCAATAATAGCATCACTAGAGTCTCTAAAAATAACTCGAATAGTAGAAAGGCCAAGGTTACCTCTAGAGGTACCATCAATATTAGATTTAATCCAAATACAAGGAAACTACGTATTAACTTGTGTAATAACATGGACTTTAGAAGCATGCCAATTAATAGAAAAACATTTCAAAACATAGAATTCTTGCATTGATGAAAATGCAACACTCTTAGAAAATATGTCTGAGAGATATTACAGAAGAAATCATATGAATAGCGTGGTGCATGTTAATCAACTTGTTAAAAGCTAATTGATTGCAGATAAATCAAATAACCCAGATTGTAAGAAAGATAGTAGAGAGGACAATGTTCCTTACTTGAGAACTCCAATATTGAATACATATGGGTAGCAAAAATACAAACAAAGAAAACGTGAATAATAGTTTCATAAATTTGAGGGCACAACTGACAACACGACACCACTGCATACTCATATGTCCACAATTGATCATTTGTAGACATCTTATTATAAAAAAGACGCCAACTAAAAAATCTCCTCTCTAAAAATTTCATTAAAAATTAAAATACAACGTCACCCCCTTGATTTAATCCAATTCAGCAATGATTAAAATATTGGCTAACCTTGTAATAAGGGAATGATATTTTTTTTTAATTAAAAAATTGATATTCGTTCATTAGATTGAAAAAAATTACTTCAATTGATACTATTACAATTTAAAATAGTTAAAATTAAAAAGTCACTATTAGAAAAAATGTTTTTAGAGACCAAATATTCGGTCATTAAATGGAGAAAATCGGTCACTAAATCCAATAGCGACTGAATTAGCGACCAATTTAAATCAGTTGGTAAACTGCTAGTCGCTAGTTGTTGCGACCAAATCAGCGACCGAATTTAGTTACCGATTTAGCGATCGAATTTAGCGACCGAATTTAGTAACCGAATTTTATGACTGAATATTGTGACTAATTTTGTGACCGACTATTGAGACTGATTTAGCAACCACTTTGAATTAATTTTTTATGTCATTAGCGACCAATTTAGAGACGAAATTTGTGATATAAATTATTATTTTTATTAAATATTTGATCACCAATTACGTCTCTAAATATTACTGTTTTTTTTAAGTACATTACTTTAATGTTCAAAAGAACAATAAAAATAATTTTTTAATTTGTTTTCAATATCTAAAAAATTCAAACACCAAAATCATTTGAAAACATTAATCATATCAATGTATATAATTAAAGAACATAATACATTTAACTAATATTTGTAAGTACTCAAAATAATACAAATAAAATTTTAGTTTAAACATAATATATTTAGTCATAACAAATTGCAACATGTTGGTTATTCAGATTAACTTATCACTATCCATCTAACTCTTAACCATCATGATCACGAGCATCATTATCAATAATTTCATCATCAAAATCACCAGCATCGTGATCACCAATCTCATTATCATTATTACTAACCCCATTTTCATGGATTTGATCTCTAGTATATGGCATGGGTTTAAAGTTCAAGCTATTCATCAGTTGCTTTATCAGGTGGTTGTTGCGCTCAACTGCTCTGTTTGTATTAGCCAATTCCTCTCGAAGTTGATCTCTTTCATTTCTCATTTCTTCAAATTCATGTCTTTGAACCCACTCTGTTGATGAAAAACATGATCCACGATAATTAGGTCTCCATAATAATACAATAGATTTCATTCTGAGACCATATGCTCGTCCTCTTTTTATTCCAGCAACCTCACACAACACATCTAATTCATTTGATGGAGGAGTTCCTTGTGAAGTTGTTTCTTGGGTCAATTCTTCAAACCTACGTTTAAATTTTTTCTGTCCAAATAAATATAAAGCTAATTAATATTTTAAAACACTTTATTTCGATCTTATATGAAGATAAAAAAACCAACATAGAAAAATAAATAATATACACTTTAAAGTTGAAAGCTCTTACATGGACATATTCCGATCTTTTATCAACCCAAGTATTATCCTTGCCACGTTTATGTGTGTGGAGAAACAAATCTGAATGACTAGGAGGAATGCCATTCAAATTCGTCTAACAACATAAAAAAACTCAACATTAAAAACTTGTAAACATAATATTAATTTGCACAGAAGAAACGAAATTTGTAAAACAAAATTACAAGAATTAATTTGCAAAACAAAAATGAAATGCACACAACAAAATTTAACACAACATAATTATATTGTGTAAAAGCTAAACAACCACACATACATTGAACTAAACACACATTATTTCCAATTTGATTAGTGCATGCATATGATTACAATTACATATTAAATCATATATAAAAGTTAAAATATAGAAAAAGATAGGAAACTTAACCAAATTAACTCTATGTTGGGATGTAGTGATAGAGCCACATGTGTGAAGAGACCCTTCAAAACCTCCACAGTCAGATGCTCGATTTATTTTTGCTTGTATGCTCTTCTTTTTGAATCCTTGAGTTCCCCAATGATCACATAAAGAATTCCAAACATCCTGACCAATCCACCTTGGTCTGGTCATTGAGCTATGAACCTTGTTTAGATTATTTTTCATGACTGTTGCACCTCGTATTTCAAAGTTCTTTCTAGCTCACACATCATCTGGTGGACAAATATTAAATCTATTATGTGTATATACAAACAATCAATAGGTTAACATGTGATAATATTTTTTTAAAGACATAAGACATTATTAGTTAAAATATAAAGGAGTGAATAAATAACACATTATTCTTCTAGTTTTAAACATATTAAAGGTGGCCTTGAAACAATATACCTTAAACTCTTCAAACCACAAGTCTCTCGTATTAATGTCTATTTTTTTCCATGATGGTCATGGCTTACTAAAATTACTTTTGATGATATCTCCAATCCCATTTGCTACAGGATGCGAAAGCAAAAATCTACAAACAAAACATATTAGTAGTTATGAAGTTTATATAATATACTTAAATAACTAAAAATTTATGTATATATTTACCTTTGTCCGTCAAGGTATAAAGTTTGTTTGCCATCATTGGTTTGTGTCTCAGATGCAATGACAGTTTCATTGGATCTTGGGCTATGCACTCCTTCAGAATGAGATGGTTGTGAACTAGATGGTGAATCTATCCTTCATATCGAAGATGGAAGTGTCACATGGGAAGTCCGAGGTAGAGGTGTAACTTGAGACGTCCTAGGTGATGGGGTAGTAGCAGATGTCCTTGAAGCCCTTAAGGGAAGAGAAATATGATGAAATGCAACATTAGATGTCCTAGAAATTACTTTATTAGATGTCGACTGTAACACTCTGATTTTTAACAGCGCGAGTGTATTTTTTTTAAACAAAGAAATAAAAACGAAGAACTAAAGAAGAAAGTACTTTTGGATAAATATTTAAGTCGTAACACAACGACAAAAGTCAACAATATTTACAAACAACGGAAATAGTTTTTGAAACAAAATCCAAAGTATTTAAATAGAAAAATACAACGGGGCTATGAGACCTATCAGACATAGCTCATACCCTTGGAGTATTCTCGGCAGACACCTGCATAAAAGCACTGCCCCAAGAATCTCTACTTTCCCCACATCACATCAAAATGTGGAACATGGACCCATTAAAAGAAAAAGTCATCAGACGGTTTAAGCATAGATACAATCTTCCAAAATGAAATAAATACAATCTCAAGAGAAAGACATCTAGTTCTTATACAACCACTTAATCTAATCATGCTACAAAACTACACTACTCTGGTGATCTCCACGCGCCCCGCAAGATCCTCACAGCTTTGGTCAAGTATGACTAACTACTTTCCCATCTCCAGGGTACTAACCGGTAGGATGATCCTAGTTCTTATCTGAGGGCAAAGCCCAAATTTCCACAATAATTGTAAAGGTCACCAACCGAAATTAACAAACATCACATAACAAAATTCTTATATTTTCAAATGCTCAAAAGAACCTTTCGTCTTATCATACTCTTCGAAAGGGTTTTCATATGTCCAAAAATGCATAAACAATGTTGAAAAATAAAGTTTTGACAAACTGCATTGTCGTAGCCGAATACAATAAAGAAAAGGCAGATTTTTAATTCTAAAATGGCTCTGAATCAATCAACACTTCAAACATTAATATTATCAATTATAAATATATAATTAACACCAAATTAATCTCCACAAGTTCACACCTCAATCACACATCGAATATTCATTAAATCAATTAGGAACACATAAATACATCAAAACTTAATCAACTCAACTTCACACCTCAAAGCAATTACGATAAATCACAACAACAATCGAATATGTATATACAATCATCAAAGTATAACAAACATGACTCGCGTGTCAAGCACCCTAATGCAATGCGTATATGCCAAAATGCATCATTCCAGAATTCTAGAGTGCAATCTCTCATAGATCAGCACGACGCGACAATCCCCGCAAGGATAAGATGAACCAACAATTCACATGGCATCATCTCGTGGCCCCATCACGGTCACCACTATCACCATGGCCCCATCGCGGTCACCATGTACTATGAAATGCATGAGCATACTCTGACTCTTTTCACCACAATCATTAAGTAAATGCAGCTATTAGAAGATTCCCCATTTTTAATACTCATTTAACACTAATGATTTTTCAAACACAACACAGAGCATACTCAAACATATTTATTCACACCAATTAAAATTTCCACAACCACACATAAATCACATCTCCAAATTCCATTCACACCTAAATTGAATTAAATTCATTTTCCACCAAGTCACACATAAATTTCATCTCAAAAATTCATAATATTAATTATGAACACATCAATTTCACCTAGCATAAATCACCAAAATTTCCAAACATTAATCACCATATTCAATCTTTAAAATTTTCAACCATATATTACCACAACAACATTAATATATCAGAGTTCTCCCCACCGCTAACTCGGTGCCAACGGTCTCGATTCCTTTTCGAGACTCAATGAGCTAACTACATAAACATGAATATTTATAACAACTTGTTCACAATAAAATTAATCCACACACAACAAAATTACTAAAATTAAATCTTTCTCACACACCAAACTCTTAAAATTAAATAATCTATATTATTTACTTAAAACAAATATTGTCCAAATTTAACATTCACATACTCGACTATTAAAGCACCGAAATATTTGAGTTAATAAAATACTATAAACCTTTTTTTCTTTTTAAATTCAATCAATTCAATTCCACAACACGCATATAGCACCTCAATTAAATTTCAACAATTCAAACATAACTCACCCAATTTCAAAATTCCACATTTTTACACATAAACCACCAAATTTCATCAATTCATTTTCTACAAAATCCACAAATAAATCACATCTCAAAAATTCATAATAATAATTATGAACATATAAATCACCACAAACCACACCTCCAATTTAAATTCCCCTAAATTACACATAATCACATTAAATTAATTTTTCACAAAATCACACCTCAAATACATCAAATTTCTTTTCCACAAAATCACAAATAATGTCCTAAATGTAAACTAAAAGTTTGGAAGGAGCCGTTACCACCGTTGTAACTTTAACAAGCGATTACGGTACCGCGATTAATTTCGGTAAAATTTAAGTTCGTGACGTCGCGTCGAAAACTAGCTCACTAGCACCACAGCGTGACAATGAGCAATTTTCTCTTTTGTCACTTCTCGAAACGAAGCTTAGATCTAGGAGAAAAGTAAAGGTTTTTGTTGTTCGTGGGTTTTAAAAACAAATAAAATTGAGTAGCAGAGAAGGAGGAAGAAGAAGACTCGCGTGGCTGGGTTCTGTTTCCTCATTCTTTCTTTCTTAAGTTTATATATATATATATATATATATATATATATATATATATATATATATATATATATATATATATATATATAATATACATTAAAATAATAATATATTATAATAATAATAATAAATAGTTAAACAAATATTTAGATATTTTTATAAAAAAAATCATCATTACGTCACCTCACATCACATCACAAATTACTTTTTTAGAAAAATATCTACTATAGCCGCAATTCTATCGGCAGATGAATTTTTTTGAAAAATATTGCATCTCAAAAAAAAAATTCTTCGACAAAATATTCACCGTAATTATATAAAATTATTAATCGGCGAATAATTTTAATCGGTCTCCAAAAAGATATTTTTGACATTTAACTCACAAAATATCATAAAATTGACTAAAAAGCCTCAGAAATTCAACACAAAATTCCCCAAAATTCATAAATTACAATTTAAAATTAAGGGTCTTACATCGACAAACAAATTTACATTATCTAAGTTAATAATATAAAACGATAAAATATCTACAAATGTGACTATAAAAATATGATAAAATTGAGGTGTTTGGAATATGTCTTCAAATATGCTACGTTAACCATTTCAAATTTATTTATTGAAATTACACTTGATTTGTCAATTTAAATCAATAAATACCGTAACAAAAGAGAAAAGCAAAACTTCATGTTAAAATGATAAACAAATACAACGCTACACTAAGATGATAAAACTATGAAGAAAAAAAACGAAAGAAAAAAAATATGTGTGTGAATCACTTTTTTAAATATAAAAAAATAAAAACGATTTAAAAAAATAATTTCATATCAAAAATCGAAACTAAACAACCACTCAAGATAAGAAAAAATGAAGAACTGTAGAAACTATAAGTAGTTAGATTGATTGTTACTTGCTAAAGATAAAATATTTTTTGACTCTACCATTAATAATAAAGAAATGAATTTTATACAAATATATTTACTTACATGATAATCATCAATTTAAATATAATTAATTATGTGTTTAAATTGCATCAACTAAACCGTGTCACAATAACATAATTTTTGTGAGTTGTGGCTAATAATGGAAGCTAAAAACCAATCCATGTCGCTAAAATTTTGAATGATTAGCTACAAGGTCATAAGTTAATCGATGGTGCTTTACGCATGGAAAAAAGCGTAACAGCGTTGCCATTTTACAATGAAATCTTCAAAAAGCAAAAGGTTGCAAGACAAAGCAAGTGGTTAGCAAGTAACAACTTGAGTGGACACAGACTAAAAGTTGCATGTAGATATAATACATAGTATTCTGATAAGTATTTATGAAAAATATACTAAAAGAATCTTATAATAATTAGTATGAATTTGTTCCTAAAATAAAATTAGTATGAATTTGTTAAATATTTTCTTGTATAAACTGAAATTATTCTATTCACAAACGCTCATTAAACCATAGTTACATGGAAACACTCCCACTAAACTAAACTATAGACTATCTAATGGCTTAAAGGTGGGCAAAAGTATACATAAGGAAAAAATAAATTATCACCTTTGACAAAGGTCACGTCTTAAAAAATGTATTAAAAAATGCATTAAAAAAATGCTACTAGTATTCTTTCTTCGTCTAATCATTTTTATACACATCACAAGCCCTTATTCTTGCAAAAGGTTTAAATTCCTGAATCAATGTAAAATCATTATATTTACTCAAAATTACAATTGTTGAAGTAGATAATGATTGACATACAATATTTGTGAATATCATGAAATCAGGATTTGGTGCAGGATGCAATTCAACCAGCATAGTAATTTTCAATATCGTCCAATGAATTAGATTTACTTTGGCTTTTTGGAGCCTTTAATCAAGATTACGTAATCTTGCGAATCTAGATCCCATTGTTAACAATAAAAAAGATTACATTGTAGCTAAAACAAACATTAATGTCGCATCTAGACAGTATTCTATATTTTGAATCAGGAATCAAGAAACAATATACCATTGAACGGACCAAATTTTTTGGGTCAAATGATAAACCATGTAAAAATGGCATTGATACATTTGGACCAACATTTATAAGGTCTTTTAATTATTATAGCTTTTCTTTAAAGCTAAGATCTACTGTGTATTTAGAGCTTTGAGAAATGCATATCCCCAATCAAGTAATTAGTTCCTCCGCAAAACAAATAAACAAACAAAATAAATTTAAAGGAATATTGAGTTACAATAAAAATAAAAATAAAAATAAAAATAAAAATAAAATCATATGCAACATAACTAAAATCTTAGAGTTTGTTTAACAGTTAGAAGAAACTTTAGGGAAAGGAACTTGAAAAGGAAGGTAGAGGGGATGATACCCATACCTTATATCAGGGGTTTATTTTTCTCTGTAAATCTAAAATCCGATTTTGGAGGGCTTTTAAAGATTTTGGCAAATTATCCAAATAATGTTATTCTCTTCATAATTTTTTAATGAACTGGAAGAAAAAAGACAAAAAGAAAAACTAGCTAGAAATACTCTCAACAAATATTTATCAATCACAAATCTCCTCTCCCCTTACTTTTAAATTTTTTATTTTTTCAAATAATGTGAAATTTTGCTACCTCTCAGCTCTCCCAAAACTCTTCCCTTGTTTCTTCCTCTCGTAACTTTCAAACCAAGCCTAAATGTACAGGGATAAAATACCAAGAGCAACAATTTTTTCTCCTCACTCTTTCTTCCTTACCTAGTTAGTATCTGACAAAGGCGGTATGGCATGGATCCATTCTTCCCTCCAAGCTTGCTTAACAATAACAACAATACTGCAGAATCTGGAGGATGGAATGATGGTATCCATCCTCACATGAACATGAGTATATTGGCTCAAGTACGATCAAGTATAAATTACAGAAATACCTACACCAATCTCATCGAGTTGATATCCGGTTTACCTAACTAAAAAAAGAAGTATAGCATACTTAATGTTTGTGTTGCAAACTAATGAGATTCGAGATAGGGTTGGCTTGGTAGGAGAAGAGGACTTGGGTCAATGACTTGTAAGTTGTAACCAATTACCATACTCTTATGACAGTTATAAAAAGTTGTTCAGTTTAGTTATGCAGTTAGCTTAGCTGTGTTAAATTGCATGTTTTTATGCCTTTATTTATAATTGATCATGTAAACAAAAATCAGAGCACAATTTCATTTTCGTCAATCTCAATGATACGTGGTATTATAATATTTCCAACTGAAATCAGAAAAAGCATAGAGTATATTAATGTTCATTATTTATGAGGTGTGCCATAAAATATAAATACAGAATTAGATTGAATTGTGCATTTTAACTTAGCATGAGTTGAACACAAGCATTAGTATACTCTATTGCAACAGAATAGAACACCTGTTCTGGTGATAAATTTCACGCTGGTTAAATTCTGTCTCATTCCTTTGGTTCAATCACCTCAGAAATGTTGGCATCAAACTTATATACGGTGGAAAGAGACTCACTTGATATTCATATAACACATTGCTTGACAACTGAGAGCACTACAAACTTCCATCAAGTAATCTTTCTGGTGTCGACCATCAATTTATAGAGAGCAAATCCACCTTGATGACAGCCGGGCATCCTCGAGGCCATATTTTCTAATTCAGTCTGAAAAATACAAAATCAATGAGAAATGGTTTAAACGCTAAAGGTAGGTGTTTATAAACATAGGCATTAGAATGATCAATTTGAAATTTGAGTAACAAGTAAACTAGCTTTTAAGCTTTGAAATATAAGCTAACGAGTCCAAACAGATCCCACCGCGACCTAGAGAAAAAATATCAGCTAGCAATTGGCATTCAGCTCTAGATAAGTATCTATGGTCATGATCACCACTTCAATTACGATACGACCACACTTCATAAGGGGACTCCTCTAAACCCATACCATTACAAACAACTTGCCATGTTCATACATGCCTCTTATAAAAGCCACTACCAAAATAATGCAGATAATCTAAACAGAAATTCCCAAAACAAATAATAATCACAATTTTGTTGTGAGTGGATTTCATGCCAAAACAATAAAATAAGCCTTAGATTTACCAATGGAACAGTATAGAGTTGGGTTGATTCATAGCCATCTAGTGCACTAGAATAAAACTGCTGAACTTCGTTTGAGTCAAGATTGCATTTGATAAAGAAAAATGCAGTTGGCCTCACATTCAAATTCCTGCGAGATATACCAATGAATGCCGGGATGCTCTGCATGACAAAAGATGAAAATAAGATACCAAGTCTTTGAACTGCAACTCCTAACTTATAAAGGAAATGTGAGAGGAGATTGGCAACTGAAACAGAAAATTTAGGCTTAAATACGGTTTTGGTCCCTTTATTTTACCTCATTCACGACTTTG
>JBBPBR010000003.1:61769333-61783962 GCA_037974775.1 Cicer pinnatifidum
TTTAAAATAACTGAGTTTTTCTCCAACTATACATTTTGGGGCTAAATTTTCATGATTTGACAAGTGTGATACTCATGTGGCAACTCATTTGGTGATGTAGCTCTAAGTGAGTTCTACCTTAACAACTAATTTAAGTTTCACCAAAAAATACATTAATCTGTATCACAAAAGCGACTAAATTTGTTGTAAAACACTATCTAGATAGGCCCTCACTTAATAACTCATTTTTATGTATCAGTTTAGTTTTCACATAAGTACCCCGTTTGCCAAGTCATCAAAATCAACCTCACATGCATAGGTGGGGAAAATGTTTGACATTTTGAAAATTGAGGGATGAAAGTCATGGATTTAATAGGAAGACCAAAATCATAAATGAGACAAAATAGAGTGTCCTAAACTGCATTTAAGCCGAAAATTTATCAGCAACCACTCCATTCAAAGAAGCCGTACATGACAAAAAAAAATTGCCATGTCTACCAGAGAAGACACTACTGGGTGGCTCTGAAATCCACTCATAAATCAAGAACTTGTTTATTGCTAATTTGTTGTCACTCGGTCATATTAAGGTTAAAATGAAACTTACAAGGGATAAAGCTGGCACTCCAATTTCTTCGACTACTTCACGAACTATGCTGTCAAACATCTCCCGTGAAACCTTAATGTTGACCGATTCTGTTAACTCCTTCACATATTGATGAGATGTTATACCAATTTCTTGAGGCTGTCAATCATAAAAAAAGAATTCGATGTAAAGCGATGTCTACAAAAGGAATTTAAGTCTGAATATATATTAACAGGAAGAAATAATTTGTCACCAACCCGGAAAAAAAATCAAAGACAACTAATTTCAGAACTAATTGCACATTTCATTATAGAATAATTCAACCACTGCAGTACTAGATACTAGCAATAAAAGGATTCAGAACATTCATCACATATTGAATACCTCAGGATGGCCTCCAGGGAAAACAAAATATCCAGGAAATTCACCAACATTATAACTTCGCTGCAACACAAGAATCTTATTATCAATTGTCTCCACCACTGCACCATTTCCTAGTGGACTAGAGGTATGCTGACAAAGAACGGAATCATCTGTGAAAACAGAAAGATTTATCCAAAAATTTAAGACAAATAAATTAAAATTGATTCAAATGAAGGAATATATAGACTTTGCTATATTGTTCTGTATGATTCCATCAGGTATTTTTCAATTACTTTTAATTGAAGGGATCAAATCAATCAAATAATCAATACAGTTAACCCTTGAACTAAGTAAACATGTTTGAACAATATATGATGAAAGCCATTTCTACTATGTCCTTGTAGAATACAATAGTCAAAGTGGCAGATAAAAGCAAATTAAAACAAGACATGAAGATGACAAGTAGAACCAAAGCTAAACAGTAATGACCTTAATGAATAATGTAGTTTCTACAACAATCAGATTTTTGTGGAAACAATATGAATTTGGATCAAGATGACCGACAGGGGATTTACATATTTGGATCAAGATGACCGACAGTTGGTTAATGATATCAAGATCCAGCGCTACCTCCTCTACTTCAGGGACAGAGAGAAGGGAGAGAGATATCCTAATGCTGCTTCTATATTATCATTATCTCAACCCCCAGCCACTTGTTTCCTTCATGATAATTTACTATCGGAAACCATATCATACAACTCCAGTTTTGAAGTCAGTGCCACTTGCCACACTACCCTAAGTTAAGGTGCTAACAGTATAAGATCACAGGGTAACCACAATAGCAGCACTTGAGTTAAAAAGGGAGCAAAAGTTATAATGTATTACCTACTGATGGAACAAGAAACCTTTCCCACAAAGGACTTAAATTTGTCCCCACAAAGGTCCTGGAGCAAGTTTAACCAATAATTATTAAATAATGGTAAAGTAGATCCATAGGGAAAAATAGGATGAAGATTAAACTATGTTTCAAGACAGCATTGGAAAGATCCTCCGTTGGTTTCAAATAAACACCAGAGATAACTATGTGGCATTAATGACATTTTGATGCAAATAACTCCAGAATTGGTCTGTTATATTGCCAATAAATTTATGTATTACTATAAAAATATTGTCATATGTCATACACAAATTTTTCAGCAAAGGACAGCCATTAAGTTTGAGATCTAAAATTACAAATGTTTTCAACAGACTTATGACTTTTAATTCTTATTAACCTATCACTGATGAATGCACATTTGAAGTCATGAATATAAACATTGAAATGTGTCAAAATATGTTTCTGTTTAATATCCCTCAAGTATAGGGATTCAGTTGAATAGGAGTAATAGTAGGGATTCAGTTATATAGAAGTACTAGTAGGGATTTAGTTATATATGAGTACTAATAGGGATTCAGTTATATAGGAGTACTATTAGAAATTTAGCTATATATGAGTAATTATAGGATTTGGTTGTTTAGTAATCTAGTATAAATATATCTGATGTATTACCAATATAATTAATTCAAGAAATATATTTTTATTCTAATTCTTGACATCTCTAAAATCCCACAACTTCAACATGGTATCAGAGCCTATTTCGATCCTCCTTGAATGATATCACCTCTATTCCGCTGCCGAATTCCCAACAATTAGGGAATATAATTATAGTTTCTCTTTTCCAACATTCCGACACGTTTCACTCGATTTCCATTCAATTTGCTACTGCCGCCGCTGCCACTATTTCTGGAAAAATTTTCTGCAAATAACGATCATCTCCATAAGGTCATGCCTGAAAACGCGTCGCCAAAAACCGTCACACACGCTGCAAATCTCTCATGCTAGTAGATCTGCTACTGCTGCCATCTGCTGTTGCTGCATGTTGTCGCTGCTGGAAAAGTATTCCAGCAAATTTTCTGAAACAACCATTGTCTCTTCTGTTTGGATTCATTTTCTCACTCCGTTGATCGACCATGGCTTCGTTTCATTAGAGTTGTGCTGCTTCCTCTTTAGTGTTTGTCATGCAATTTAGTTCTTACTAATAGATTATAACAGTGGCGTTTATTCCCACCGACGATCATTCCGGTGGTGTCCCTTTTCCCACAAATAAATCATATTAGTAATGACTTCTTCTTCCATTGATGGTTATTTTGACGATATCTTTTTATTTTCATGACTCACACTTTAGCATGACAATTTGTCCCAGATGCACTGGCCTATCTTTGTCCCAGATGTACTGGCCCTGTCTTTCTCTCCTTGAAGCATGCCTCTCTCTCCTTGAAGCAAATTCAAGTTTAAATATTTTGAGTCTCTGATATTATTGGTTTGAAGCTTCCAAATGCAGTTTTTTTAGAAGGACGGACCTTGCTTTGTTCAACTGCTTGCCATGAATTTCTATCATGCTGATGATCATTCCGACTATTTGGCTAGGCTGTATTTATAGCAATTCTCTCCGACTTCACCTGCATCCCTGAGTTGCCTTTCCATCTTTTTTATTATTTTGTGGAGCAAAACATTGTTTTCTTGTAGCAAGCTAAAGTTAAGTTTTAGCTTGAGGGGGAGTGTTGTACCATTGCCGCCTGGACGTTGTGTCAATAGGAGGAGGGAGTGTTTGAGTGACAGGAGTAGAATCACCGAGTCATTAGGTGGGGGCGTTGTGTCAATAGGAGGAGGGAGTGTTTGAGTGACAGGAGTAGAATCACCGAGTCATTAGGTGGGGGAACAGATTGGTCACTTGGTGGAGAACGAGAACAAAATGTTCTACTTCTCCAAATCCAGAATACCATTACTTCACTTCTTCAGCATCACACTCAAAGGGAAGATTACTTATAAAAACTGTTATTTGCAAATCATCTTCTTGTCAGATTCCTTAGATGCTTTACTATTTGCATCTTGAACCTTTCTTGCAATATTTGCTCCCTTGTCAAAATCATCTTTAGAAAGAACATCTTCCACTACGACACCATCAGTATCACTATCATCTCCATGATCAGATTGTTTGTCAACATGCTCAACATCATCCTCAGTACCCAGTCAACTATGAGATGAGTCGTAAACTTTGATCCATTGAGTTTCCGAATGGCACTTTCATTGTGGCCCTTGCTTCCGCATAAATTTGCCGCCTTCATTGCGGTTTCTATTTCTTAGCCACCTTCATTGTGGTCCTTTTGCCTTTTGCCGCCTTCATTGCGGTTTCTATTTCTTAGCCACCTTCATTGTGGCCCTTTTTGCTGCCTTCATTGCAGCAACTTGAGATTTCTTTTTGGCTTAATTTGCACTCCATATAACTCTTCACATGACAACCTTGCAGATCTTCTAACTAAAGAGTTGAACAGTAGCAACTTTGAAAGAATTGTATTCAAGCTGGGAATAGAGAACACCTATTCACCAACTTGAGGGGGAGTGTCAAAATATGTTTCTGTTTAATATCCCTCAAGTATAGGGATTCAGTTGAATAGGAGTAATAGTAGGGATTCAGTTATATAGAAGTACTAGTAGGGATTTAGTTATATATGAGTACTAATAGGAATTCAGTTATATAGGAGTACTATTAGGAATTTAGCTATATATGAGTAATTATAGGATTTGGTTGTTTAGTAATCTAGTATAAATATATCTGATGTATTACCAATATAATTAATTCAAGAAATATATTTTTATTCTAATTCTTGACATCTCTAAAATCCCACAACTTCAACAAAATGGATACAGTTTAAGATCGCCAAAATATCCACATAAAAATGAAACTATAATTTATCATTCAAGATTTAAGAATCATTGTGATCCTATCAATATCTCTAACCATGGTAAAAAAGAATGAAACAATTACAAGAAGGGAACTAAGAAACAACCTATAATCTGTCAAACCAAGGTGGAGGCATACATGTGGTTCATCATCAGATCCATCTCCCGTGTGCAATACATGCCCTCCATACTGTGTTATTTTCAACAAAAAATATACACACTGTTAGGGATAGTCAGAGCATCAAACATCAATCTTTCGAGAATAAAGCATCCCAGATACATGATATTACAGGAAGAGATAAATTATCAAAACAAAAAAGACAAAAAGAGTGAAAGATTTAAAATCAATGCATGAAATTTGTAAAAACAAACATGCCATGATATCAAGCAACATATGCTATAGCATGATGGAATAATAAACCCTTATCACTCATCTTATCCATACCACACGGTCCACAAACAGCATTATAGAGAATTAGAGATAATCAAACAGGGGGCTATCAATGTGCCAAGCATGCATAAATAAGGAGAATTACAATTACTTACACATTATGGGTACATTTGATTTTCCTAAAAATAGGGGACTGGACATAACTTTTTTTGTACTCTGTTTCATCAGAAACTGGTCATGGGACTGGACAAACAAAGATCATTTTACTGGACAAAAACAAGAATTTTTGTTCCTCGCTAAACCATTGGACAACTTTTTGTCTCAAGTACAAGCTATCAAAAACACCAAAATACCCTTTTTATTTTCTACTAAAAAAATATTATCTATATCTACTCTCATCTCTCTCTCTCTCTCTCATATCTATCTCTCTATTGTCTCATGTCTCTCCCTCTCTACTTTCTCATATCTCTCCCTTTTATCTCTCTATTTACTCTGTCATGTCTTTCTCCCTCTACTCTCTCATGCTCCTCTTCTCTCTCTCTCTCTCTACATGCTTTTTTCTCCTTCATCTCTTTTTAATATTTGTATTCATAAATATATATATCAAAAAAAGTGTATTATAGTAAAAATTATATTTTTTTCCAGTTTATATACATATAAACACAAAGTGCATTGCAAATTGTTTGTGCATCGACCATCAAACACATTGGAGTACAAAAAGTTGTCTTGTACAGTTCTATATTGTTCTGTCCAATACTTATTATTTTGCAAAATCAAACGCACCCTATGACATTAATACTCACCAATTTAGAAACCGAACAAATCTAATTTACCATAGAGTTTACAGGACATGCATACACAGACATTCAATGAGACGTACGTGAGTCCATTATTTGCCACACCATAGACAAAGTAGTGAGTTTTTCTTTACTAAACGTCATTATAGAATTAAGTCATTATAAAATTAATTTAAAGTGAAATGCATGCCTTTTTAACTCTTTAGTATAGAGTTTGATTTCTATACACTAACAGTGTAAAAAATATTACACAGTAAATCATGATCTAACCGTTGCACGGTGTAAACAACCTTTACTCTGACTATATAATATTGCACATTCTAAAGCATTAACAATGATGCAGCAGATTGTGTCCGAGGCACATTTACAATGAACAGAGTAATTTTTCCCTTTTAAATATCAATGCCTATGTCACATACCCTAAATTTATTCCCATTGAACAACGATTTGTTATGTACACTCTTCTGCTCCCATATCTGCGCATAAATAAACGTAATTAAAATAGTATATAAAAAGAATATAGAAATGTATCAGTGCGAAACGAATGCTACGAACCTCAGAGACGGAGTTTTCCAAAGTGACATCAGAGTGAGGGATTCGATCGTAGGCGTCACTGAATGACACAGAAACCTTCAAAATGGAGAGATGAATTTGGTAGATTATTACGGAAATAGCGAATGATGAGAAATGGAAGTTGAGTGAACCTGTGAGGGAGAGAGAGCAGAAGGACACGATAGAAGAAGGTTGAAGGAGGAAGGTTCTGCGATACTTGAATCACTACTCGTTTCTTTCTCCATGGCTACGTCGATACGGAACAGTTCTCAGTTTCAATCTTCAACCAAAACAATTGGGCCCGTTGAAAGTTATCGGTCTTGATTTGAGGATCTATTGGGCTTCTTTCGGGCTAAAATCCACGTCAAATATAACAATAGATAGCTTTTTTTTCTCACCCATATATATGTTCTCAAAATATATTAAACAATTCGACAACGGTTTTTTTTTTTTTTTTCTTTTTGTCAAATTACGTTTACGGATTGGTCAATTGCCAATGATCAATTTATTTATAGTTAAATATAATGATGTATTATATTTTAATTTATTTTTTTTAAAATTTTCTCACAGAATTTTTTTAGAAGAAAATTATTTAAAATTTTTATAAAAAAAAATATTTATGAATTTTTTTAAAGAAAAATAAATTTCAAAAGTTTCTCAAAACAAAAATATCAAAATTAACCAAATATTGGACCTGTGAGTCAATCTCTTAAACCTACAAAAAAAATAATAAAATACTAAATCGAGATTTAAAAAAAATTATTTTAATAAAAACTTAATATTAAAAGTTTAATAAAAAATATTTAAAATAAACTTTAAAGTTTGAAATTTTATTCACAACTTCAATCATACCTCAAATTCAAAATCAGAATCTTGCACTTGTATATATATGAATTTATGGGGTTTTACTATCTCATCTACACATATTAAAAAGAAAGTACAATGCTGATCTTTTGTATAAAAAAATACAACAAAGATGACAGGGCAAAGCTAACCATCAGTACGGAGCTAGAAAAATGAAATATAACCACAAATTTTGGTTTTCATTTTTATTTTTTATATTACTACTAAAAAATTATTTAAATACCAAATTACCATTTTTTTTATAACTAAATATTAATATATCACTTTTTTTTAAAGGTAAAAAATTATTATTGAAGACACAAATTTTTCATGTGATCTTTCTTTAAGGAGATAAGGGAAATTGTTTCTCATTACACCGATTTTTCGAAGTGCACTTTTTTTAACTAAGAAATATAAGTATTTGTTTATTATTTATATAAATTTTATTTATTGGGAGTACTATTAGTACGAAAGAGAAAAATGTCTAAAGGGTTTGACTAATGATATAACTATATATGAGAGAGTGGGTAATTGTAATTGTGAGAGAGTGGATAATGATACATATTATTATTTTGTTTCATAATAATAGATAAACATTTCCTTTCTTTATTTTAATTAAACAACTAAGGTAAGTGTCCTTAAGTATTATTTTAATTAAATAAATAAATATAAATTTAATTGTTATTATTATAATTATTATTTTTAATTGAAATTTATTTTTATTAAGTAATTATTAAAAAAAAATTAAATAAAATAGAGCCCATAGAAATAACAAAATTTAATTAAACATTAAAAATACAAATACAAAATGAGTGAAAATAAAATAAACGGTGTTCAGTCCCACATCGTGGTGGTCCGCAAATACGACATGGAGGTGGGTTTCCTTCGTCAACAGGGGCATGTATCTCCGGCACATTCCCACTTGGTAGGTTGACATGCATCGAATAACCAAGATCTACATGATTAAGGAACGACAGAACACCAAATAAATAAAAGTTATATAATATAACGAGCAGTCGACTGAAACGTACCTAGGTATGCACCAAATAAATTGTTCACAAAATCTTAGTCGCTTGAATGTAGAGATTGTCGATGATCATACTGTTAAGTTGACGTAAATTGAAATGATTGTCTTGGTGGTTCAAATTGTTGTTATGTTGGGGGTGAAAGAAAATGAGCGACAGTGTGGTTATGGTGCTTCTTTTTCAATAGTGACAAGGGGAGTCGGTGGGCGAGATTTATTACGCCTTTGTCAATGTGATGGTTGGATCGCTTTGCTCATACCAACGTTTGGCTCTTCTACAACACTACATAGTGGGTAATGCAATAGTTCTGGAACTGATACCTACATATTAGAGTTGTGTCTAAACCAAAACATATACTCTTCTTTCGGTATGGAATGTTCATGTATCGATTGGTCAATAAGACAACGACTTTAGCGTTCGTTCTAAAATGGAATCCATGCAACATGTCTGTATTTCCAATTTTCTAGGTGGTTCCCTCTTATATATTGACAATTATCGCGGCCTAAAATTTCGAGTGTTTCTTGAATTAAATGGAGTTGCCACCAAAATTTATTTTTAAAATAGTGAAAATATTGGGAAACTCTTAAAAATAAAAAATAAATAAAAAAAAATGGTATTTGAAACCAAATTTTGAGTTCGGGTGTCGATTATGCTTAAGGAATGTATTAGCACCCTACGACATCTGTTAAAACAACGGTTACCTATAACTAAATGTGCAAAATTAATTTTAACTTAAGTATATTTATTTTTCTTTATTATTAAATATGAATAACAATTATTACTATTTTTAAAAGATAATTTTGAAATAAATATGTATTTGACAAATAAAGGACAAAAAAAAAAGAAATTTTTATTTATGTGCTTGACAATAATGTGATTTTGCTCCTACGTATCTCCCGGTGCGATAGAGAAATCAAAGCTACGTAGTCCTTGGTTAATTCAGATGAATTAATTATTTTTAAAGAAAATTTGTTGTGTGATAAAAAAAAGTTTTGACGAAAAGAAAAAATAAAAGATTTTGATTTAAATAAGTATTTTAAAATATAAGTTTTAAGACGATCAAGTTGTACAACTTGTGTCCCAAAACTCAAAGAATAAAAAATAAAAAAGATTTTATAAAAATAAGTTTTTACAATTACCAAGTTGTATAAATTGTGTTATGCTACTCGTGGATTAAAAGATATTATTTCTAGTTAATCTCTAATAATTTTTCTTTATTAATTTATTTATGAGTTTTAATTTATTAATTTATCTATGAAGATAAGATTTAGAACTGCCAAGTTGTCACAACTTGTATCCTAATAACTCAAAGATAAAAAATAAAATAAAAAATCACATCTAAATAAAAAAATTTATGCCCTTTTTATATTAATTTATTTTTAAAAAAGAAATAAAAAATAGAATAAAAAAAAGTTTTAGAATTATCGAGTTATACCACTTGTGTCTTAACAACTCACAACTCAAAGATTAAAAAAATGTCACATCTAAATAATCTTTAATGAAATATTTATTTATATTTTTATGAATTTTGATTTTTTATTATGAAATAAATTAATTTTCAAATCATAAAAAGAAAAGAAACTAAATGGGCTAAGTGTTAAATAATTGGTTCTATTTTGGTGTGTGTTAGGCCCAAATGTAAACAAGCAAACATAAATAAGGTTATAGAAACCCTAAATTAAACCTGAAATGAGAGCGGCGGCCATGTTGGTTCCGAGAAGAAAAACGCGAATGACATTGGAGAGAAAGAATGAATCACTAATAACAATATTGGAGATAAAGAAAAGCTAAGAAAGAAGGAGAAAGAGACAGAAAGATATCGAGATAAGGCCGCCAGAAGGAGAAGAGAACCAACCGCTCCAAAAGACACCGCTTCCAACGACGATGGTGACAATATGAAGGTTTGAGTTTTTTCCTTTTGTCTATTATTTTCGTTTTTACACAAATGGGATATTTGTTCACTGTAATGTTTGCTCTTCTGATGAGTATTAGTATATTTTTCTATCCATCATCTTATATTTCAAAATATTCAAATTGAAACACCCTTTTTTTCTTGATCTCGCCTCTAACCCTCTTTTTTTTACTCCCTTTATCAAATTTAAAGAAGATATATTTATAGAGTCTTTTATATGTTTGGTTGTTTTCTTGTTTGTGCCTCTGTTTCCAGATCCTAGTTTGATGTTTCGTTTCCTTTACTCATCATCTGCATTTTTCTGCAACTCTGATGCCTTCATAATTTTAGATTATTTTGTTTTTATTTGATGATTTGCTGAGCATTTTCATTTGTCCCTTAGTTTCTTTTTTTTAAACTCAAAATTTTATCATTTAGTTTTTATCATGTGTGCAAAGGGTGACTAGTAAAAAAAAATGCTTTTTTGTTTCTCCAATTAGTTACAAAGCAAAGGCTAGTGCCTCAACCATGACACTACATCAAGAACAAATAGGCAACAATAAGGATAACAACAAAACAGAGTCAGAGCAGACTGACTTAATTTGGTTTAAATTTGATTATAATTGTAAATTAAAATTGTAATTTGATTTGATTTTATAATTGTAATTAGATTTGAAATTGTAAATTTATGAGACATAATAAAATTATTTATTGTAATGATTTTGATTTCCTTTTTTAAATACATATTTTCTTTTTTTGATTTATTTTTAACAAAAATGGACAAAATTGGGGTACTACAACAATGAAGTATATTTATATCTTTTAGGATCCTCTCGCATTTCCTAGGAAAGTCCAAACTATAGTTTGACTTTGTCTGATTAATGTAATTCTACAATTGAGAAACAAATCAAAGCGGTTTTGGCAGTCCATTTCATTGAATCCCGATATACTTGTTATAGTATGACATTTTCAAGACCCCTGTAAGGCATCTATGTGAACTAGAGAAAATAAAAGACATATTAGTAAGACGACACAATTATAAGTAGTATAAATTTTGTTGAAGAATAAATTTTTTAACCTAATAATGTTGCATGTGATTAATGTTTGATCTATAATTGACAAGGTCCTCATATGAAGTTCCAAAATTGATTAGTTCCATACCAATCCATCTAGTAAAAGAATATAAAACTATTATTTAACTAGTTAAGCAAGTATATTATACTTAATATGGGTTAATATAAAAATGTTTTATCGTATTGCCAGTGAAAATGATATCTCTCTAGTGCAATGTGGGACAATGAACAACATACAATACCATAACCAAGATTGAATGAGCAATATACATCTACCCATACATGCATAAGACGACACGCTTGCAAGACACATTTATTTGTATAAGTTTTCCAAATAGGCTGAACCCCAACTATATAGTTGAACACGTTGAAGATGTTTCAACAGGGGGAGGTACATCAAATGAAATGTATTGCAAGATTTGTGTAGGATTACCAAACCCCCAATCAAGCGCAACATGTATGCTCTACAATAATGTTGCACCTGCTTAATTGTTGCATTATCTGGAACATGAGCATATGTGTCTTTCAACCTATTCAGCTTGACTGATTGTCCCACCATCTAATTTTTTGGAGGAATGACTAAAGCACCAATCTAAAGCACCACCTCTTGCTTCTTTTGTTTACGGGTAGATCCAGTTGTAACACAACATGTTCAAGAGTTATTGTACACTCTCCTATTAGAAAATGAAACATACGTGTTTCTATTCTCCAGCGTGGAATCTTACAGGGAGCTTCCAAGGTGGATCCTTCTTTCAAAGATTATCTTCCAAAAGTCGTTAGCGATATTGAAGTGCGACCCTATATATATATATATATATATATATATATATATATATATATATATATATATATATCTCACATATTTTTGTTCCTTTAGGATACACCATGACTCAATTGGGCATCACATACTACAAGACAAATCAATAATTTTAGTCAAGATATAGTGAAATGAGTCGATGATATTCCAAAGGAACAATGGCTACAAACATATGATGAAGGGAGGGAAACATTGGGGGCACATGACAACTAACTTTGTTAAGTGCATGAACAATGTATTAAAGAGTTCACACAATCTTCCAATCAGTTCTTTGGTGCAAGAAACATACTACAAAGTGACTACAAAATTTGTAGAAAGAGGGAGACATGTCCAAGCAATGATGGCATCTGATCTCATTTACTAAAATATGATATTCAAATTTTTGACAAGGAATGAGCAATATGAGACTCCCATTAAATTGTTATTCGCGATCGAGTATATAGCATATTTAGAGTTAAGGAGTTGGTTCGTCCCCCAGGTTGTCCTGTAGGTACATTTAATGTAGACCTCGACAAACAATAGTGTGATTGTGGTGAATTTTAAGCATTACACTACTTATGTTCACATATCATTATCATTTGTTCGTTTGTTCAATGTGACTATATGATTTATATGTCTTCCAAGTATATAATGCAATGAATGTTCGACGCTTACAAAGAAAAGTTCTAAGCAATTCCTCTTCAATCATATTGGCTAAAATACAATGGAATGGAATTGTGCCACAATCCATCAATGAGGAGAGATCCAAAAGGTCCTCCATAGTGTACTCGCATTCATACTGAAATGGACCAAATGGAGAAAAGTACACACCTTAAGAGATGTGGTTTGTGTTGGAATAAGGGACATAACAAAAATAAATGTTATTGCTCTTGATGGAAATTACTTCATTATAATAAAATATGTGTATATTTTATTTTCACTTATTTTGTATTTGTATTTTTAATTAAATTTTATTATTTTTATAGATTATATTTTATTTAATATTTTTAATGACTACTTAATAAGAGTAAAATTAAATTAAATAATTATCATAAAAATAATTAACTTTGTATTTATTTGTTTAATTAAAATAATAATAATTTAATTAAAATAAAGAAAAAAATGTTTATTTATTATTATGAAAGAAAAGATCAATAATATATGGTATCATGTCACACTTATAAATTATAACTACTCACTTATAAATTATAACTATCCACTTTATAATGTATGATTATTTATACATTATTCTCTTTCATACTAAATAACACTGCTAATAAAAAATTTATACAAATAATAAATAAGAACCTATATTTTCTAGTTAAAAATAAATAAATGTATATTGGAAAATTGGTGTGGTGAGAACTATTTCTTTTCTCACTTTAAAACAAAAATCATATGAGAATTTGGTCTCTTCGTAAACGACTTTTTATTTTTAAAAAATAAAATTGAAAAGAACGATATCTCGGTACTTAATAATAAAAAGTAGTAATTTAATATTTAAATAATTTTTAGTGGTAATATGAAGAAGAAAAAGCCACATATTTAGAGTTTTTTTTTTCTCAAAAATCTATTTTTCAAAAAAAATTATCAAAAATACTCCATTTTTAAAATTATATACCAAAATGCTCCATTTTTAAATTCACTTACAAGTCGCCTTTGCAAATGGCGACTTCCTTAAGGAATCCCGTGATTACAAAGGCGACTTGCTTAAGAAATTTAAAAAAAAAAATATAATTTTTTTTTTCAAATTAACAAATATATATATATATATATATATATATATAATTAAAATAATTCATAAAAAGATACAACCACAAATTTTAAATTATATAAACTGACTAGAGATCCCTGTAATATTTGGACAATGTTTTAGAGTATTAGTTAACCGACATAGTCCGCATTTTTTAGATACTTTTTCAATTATATATATATATATATATAATTCATTCATAAAAATACATCACAAATTTTATAAAAATTACGATAAAATTAATTTTGAAGGTGACCTCCAGTACCACATTGTCGAGGTTTTCTCACATGTATCAAAATGACGCATACTATTTTGAAGGCGTTGTCAAAATCATGTATATGTGAAAAAACTTCGACAATGTGGTATTGAATACCACCATCAACATTAATTTTATAGTAATTTTTGTAAAATTTGTGATGTTATTTTTTTATGAATGAATTGTATATACATTTATTAAAAAAATATCTAGAAAATACGGACTATGTCGGTTAATTGTTCATACTCGAAAACATTGTCTAAATGTTACAGAGAACTCTAGTCAATTTATATAATTTAAATTTGTGTTTGTGTCTTTTTATGAATTATTTTAATTATATATATATATATATATATTTTTTTTTTTAATTTGAAAAAAAATTAAACTTTTTTTTTTGAAAAAATTTCTTAAAGAAGTTGCATTTGCAAACACAGACATTCTTAAAGAAGTCGTCGTTTGCAAAGACAACTTGTAAATGAATTTAAAAAAATGAAATTTTAGTATATAATTTTTAAAATGGTTTATATTAATAATTTAAAAAAAAAA
>JBBPBR010000003.1:61838697-61849019 GCA_037974775.1 Cicer pinnatifidum
TTAATGTATTTTTTTTTCAATTTATAGTATTTTTTTTATTTAAATGTTTTTTTTGGTAAATTAAATTCAATAACATACCAGATTTTTTATATTTCTGGTTGAGTAAAATAACTACCGTATATTTCAAAAATTTGAAATTTCCGATCAGAAAAACTACCAAAAAATTTATTTATAACTACTGAAAATTTCAATAATCCTAAAATTTTCGGTAAAAAAATTCTTTCATTTTTAACTCCCAGAAATTTCATTATTCCTGAAATTTCCGCAATTTTTTTCATTTATAAGGAGATTTCCGATAAAAAAAAAAATTCTTTTAATTTTTTACAGTTTTATTAAGGGTAGTTTGAACATTTTAAACATAAAATTTTTAAATGAAGGGGATATAAGATAAATTGAGGAGCTACAAAAGCCAACTATTGAGAGGAGGAGGACGAGTGTAGGAAAAACTTGGTCTTTGTTTTTCATTTTTAAAGAAAGGCCCAAAATGAGCCAGATTAAAATAAAATGAAGAAGACACACCAATGAGCCCAAAATCTAAATAGAAAGAAAATATTAAAAAGACCTCTAAATTTGTACACTTATCCTCACATTTTAATAAAACTTCTTTTTTTTTTTTTAAAGTCAAGTTATATATTTTTTGGTATGTGTTTGAATTTCTTCAAGTTTTTTAGAACACAAAGTTTGAATTTTCTTAAAATATTTATTTATTTTTTAAAGTTTTCAGATACATAAATTTGATTTTTTTTTAAATATTTATATTTTTTTTAAGTTTTTCAATAGATAAAGTTTAAATTTTGTAAACTAAAGTGTTCTAAAAAATTATTTTTTAAGTTTTATTTACTAGATTGTCCTACAAAAGTGGGAATATTTTTAAGTCCTTTAACTTACTATCAAATTATCCTACTTTTATTTACTAGATTGTCCTACTTTGAAAATATTTGTCCCTTTCACTATCAAATTATCCCACTATCACTTTTATTTACTAGATTGTCCTATTTTTTAGACTCAATAGGAGGTCGTTGGCTCAAAGAGCAACCAGCTGGAGAAGATTTGGAATTAGACCTACTTGGAGGTCGATGGCCCAGGATGCGACCTCCTACTAGGGTTGAATTTTTTTTTTTTTTTTTTTGCCGTTTTATGTTTCATTATATGAATTAAATATATTAATATATAATTAAATTAATAAATAATAATAATAATAATAATAAATAATTATATTATTATTATTATGATTTTTATTATTAAAATGATTATAATTAAAAAGTAAGACAATTCATGATTAATCAATTTGCTAAAATTAATTTGATACTTACTAAATTTGCTACTTACCAAATTGTACAATTTGTGATTAATCAATTTGTTACCAAATTGTACAATTGATTAATTTTTTCATTTAATGGTAAAATTAATTATTAACCATACATTGCTAAAATTAATTTTCTCATTAAATATAATTTGGTAAATTGATTAATTTTCTTATTAATTTATAAATTAATTTAATATCAAAAAAATTGATTCGTGCGATTGATAAATTGAATATGCACTAACTTGTTTGTCTTGTCATATTTATTCAACCACATTAATTTTGATATATATATATATATATATATATATATATATATATATATATATATATTGTCACGTTTTCAATCACACAAATCAATATTTCCATTATATTGAGATAAAATCAGGTAATATATTGTATACTAATATATTTTTAAATATTTTTTACATTTTCTTGTACATTATTATGTTTCAACGAGAAAGCAAAATGAAGTTATAGTAAATCATAAATTATTATTTATTATTAGTTATATTATTATTTATTAATTTAATTATGTATTAATATATTTAAATCATATATATAATATACATAAAAAGGCAAAAAAAAAAAAAAACATTCAATTTTAATAGGAGGCGTTTCCTGAACCAACGACCACCAAGTAGGTACAATTAAAACGAGAAAAAAAAAATTAAAAATTTTTTTGGGAGGTCGCATTCCGACGAGCGACCTCCATTTGGGTGAAAATTTTTTGACCAGTTGATCGTGCTCTGGACAGCGACCTCTTATTGGATTTAAAAAGTAGGATAATTTGATATATAAGATTGAGAGTGAGGTATTTTGATTAAAAAGAAAAACAAAAAAAAAAGCATATAATGGTAAAAAAATCTCATTTAAATCTATACCTCACATTTATAATTTTTTTCCGTATACTTTCTAAAATACCGATGATCAAAAGTAAAAAATATTCTGGACACATACCGTTTGAAAAAAATATGAAAAATATATTGTTTTTTCAAATTTCTTGAATCGGATAATTTATTTTTGATTTTTTAGTAGTTATATTGTGAATAAGAAAATTCATAAAAATATTTGCGGTAGTTATTTTCTATCCAAAAAAATTCATTTTTTTTTTAAATTTTTGATATACAAAATAACAATTAAAAAATTCATTTTTAAAATTTGAAAAATAACTATCGAAAATTCAAAAATTGAATTTTCTAGTTTCTGATTTTTTTTTTTTAAATTTTTTTTACATTTTCTTGTACATTATTATGTTTCAACGAGCAAGAAAAACGAAGTTATACAATAAAAACTGACTACTAAAAGGAAGAGATTTTGATACTCATATTTCATAATATACATTTTATTTTTATTTTCAAAACTTATTTTTTGAAACAAAGATATGTACAATCCACGAAGTTTTGCTTGAGAGGACGTTTGTGGTTTGGTGTGAGTGAGTGAAAAGAAAAAAATTTATACAAAGGTTCTAAGAAAAAGAACAAATGCAAGGCAAAATAATTTCATTTTTTGCACTCTTATAAATACTAACGTTCAGTCGACACTCTCATACACTAATGCAAATAAGAGTAATAGAAAAAAGATAAAATTAAATTATGAAGTTTTTTTTCTTATAGAAAGAAGTTATATATGAATTTTTTAACTTCAAATGGTAGCTAGGTTAATACATATATTATCTTTATTAATGGTATAATATATATAGAATGTATAAAATTCAATAATAACCTAAACCAACCTAACAACAAAACCTTATAACTCATTTTCGGAGGTAGCTTGTGGCTAAATCTCCAACAACACTAAGAAATATCATTTCATTATTGATTGTAGAAATAGAACGATTAACTATTTTTTCATTGGCTAAGGCACGATCACAAGCTTGTGGTCCATCACCGGCAACTTTGGCATCATAGTTTGCACTTAATGGATCATCAACCAACTCACTTAATGAACTTTTAAACGATATAATCAATCCATCGTAATCATTGGTTGCACATTGTTTGATGGCTAATGAAGAAGGGTTTTGGATCATCAATTTTTTAAGAATATTTTGGGCTTTTGTGGACTTCTCAATTGCCATCTCTAAGAATAACTTGCAAAGAGTAAGATAATCATTGGCCAAAGTTATTTGAGGGTTGCTTTCTAGAAGTTTTAGACAACGTTCACTTTCCCTTGCTTTGTTGCATACATTTTCATACAACTTGGCATGAGAAATATTAAAGATCAAGATAATGGTGAAAAAGAAGGATATGCATATTGATGGATTCATTTTTTTGTTAGAGATTGAATGAAATTTAATTACTTTACGGTTCTTAATTTATAGAGATTATAATATTTTCTAACAATTAATAATCTTGATTTTTTTTTTGACAATTAATTAATACTGTCTATATTTAAAAAAATTACCATCTAAGTTCAGTCAAAAAAGAAACTACCAATTTAAGAAGTTTGCATATTAATTCTAGCATTGTTTTTATAGACAAAAGGCTGAAAATACTTGCATTAAAAATAAAAATGTGCTTTTTTGTTTATTAAAAGATATAAATTTGTTTGATTGAGTCGTTGTTTATTTTTTTTAATGATTTGATTATATTCTATTTTTGTATGATTCTCTAAAATCGGTCTCATGAATTCATATAGTAATATACAACTTGTATATAACTATTTAAAAAAGTCTAAATAAGGAATTATTAGTCAAATGAAAAATAATTCAAATTTAAATAAAAGAGAAGGTTAAAATTCACTTTTGAAGCTTCCAACTTTTTAAATTTGACAATTTTAACTTTTATATTTTCAAAATAGCAATTTAATTCAATCCCTTAATTTATCCGCTTTTGTAAATTGATGGACCCTTGAATTTATTTTGGATAGAAAATTGAAAAGAAAAAGAAAATGGAGGATAGAAGCATCACCAAGAATAAAAAAGTTCTATTCACCATTCAAAGTTGTCATAAATTTCTTCTTCAATTTGATTCAGTTCCCTGCTGGTACAGTAGTAGGGCTTCTAAATCCAAAATCTCCTATTTCTTCAACTGACATTGTTGGTCTTCTTCCATGTAACAATGATGATGCTAACAACAACTAGAAGGTGGAAATATGTGTTACATGTGCCCTTCATTTTAAGTAATATTCTAGATGGTATTTCAAAAAATTGGGGACAAAATCTCAAGATTTTAAAAGTTGGGAGTTAAAAGAGTATTTTAGCAATAAAAATTATTACAAATTATTGATTTTAACATTATTTTTGATTCAAGTGTGAGTGACTAGTCACACATTAACTATAAATGAATTAAAGATTGGATATATAAAAGATGTGATTCGTATATCTAATCCCTTAAAGTTTTAAATAGATATGTGATGTCAAAGTCTCTTGTGATCTTGGAGTATATTGTTTGTTGTTGCTCTTATACCCTGAGGCATGAACTCCCTAACGAGTATTATATGAGAATGATGGAATATAATATTTTAGTGTAATTCAAATATTCGATATAAATTACTTTATTTAGATAATTTTGAAAATTAAAGTGTGAATTTGGGATGAATTAAATGTGGACTTTTAAACTAAAGATAAAAGTACGACCAAATATATAGACCTATAGATTGAGTTTTGAACTCATTTTTTCTTTAAGTACTTTTTATAGTTCCAGAGACAATCTTACAAAAAATATTTTAAAAATATATGTTAACGTTTCAGTAAGAACTATAATTGTGTATAGGATAATTTTATATAGACTAAAATATGTGATTTACTTTACATAAATTAAAAGCAAAATTTAAAAATTTTATAGAAACTAAAAACGTATTTAACATTCATGTATATACACGCAGTGGTAGAGATTTTTTGAGACATAATATTGTCATGGCCATCAAAAATCCCCAATTTTTTTTATAAAAAATATAAGTTATAAAAAAATTATAAAAAGAACTCCACTATATCTGCAAAATTAACTATTCTTCCAACTTTATTTCCCTAAATTCCAATTGTATGAGTTGTGAGTTACACCAAGAGATATAAAAATCAAACAAAATAATCCAATGAACTAAAAAATTTAACCAAAAACTAATTAAATTAATTTAATATTTTTTATGAATTTCCTGTCAAATTGAATCAAACTAAATAAACCCAACAACATTTATTGAAAGGATAATGGTGCGCATGAGATTAAGAGGATGATTTAGTTAGAAGATGCTTTTGTTTTATACATTGTTGTGGTTCACTCAACGACCAACGGCTAAATTCACTCTTCTCCTCACTAACCGTAATATTTTGTTTAAGTTAATTGAAATATATAATACATATGAAATAGTCTCATTTTGCATAACATTGTAAAAGAAGGATACAATACATGCCGAAATAGTCTTATTTTACTTAACATTGTATAAAGAGACTATAATTTTTAACACTATAAATTTATATCTGATTTTCTTTTTTTTCTCTTATACTTTTATATTAAAATACTTCTATAGCTAGATATTTCCATGAATGAAATAACTCCAAAAAAAAAAACATTGAGGTAGAACTTTTAAGGATAAGTTTCAAATAAATTTTAAAATTCATCGCTACGATACTCTAAAATCAACTAACATATTAGTCATAGCTATGTTTTTTTCTTCCTCTCCATAAACTATCTTCTCAATCAAGTGAAATAATTACATTTATTTTTCTTGATTTCCACCCACTCAAAAATCTTCAATTTTATTTTCCTTTGAGGGTCAAGGGAAAGGTCGACGAAGCCTTCACTTTAGGTCTCACTAAAATATATATATTTTTTACTTTAGTTTTTATGATTCAGAAATCTAATAAAAATATAAATAACTCTTTAGGTATTCGGCAACCATTTATATGAATAAAAAAGGCCTCCAGAAAATGGTTTTGATTCTTAATTTTTTTGCATAATTATTGTTTTAATTGATATTAGTGATAATTGTACTCGATTATATCATGCACCTATTTATAATGAAAGTAATATACAGTTGGAAACATCTCATGTCTTTAAAGGATATTGTATTCACTAAAAATATACATAATTCTTTTAAAATATCATATTAAAACTTTGATATGAAACTTTGCTTTCAAAAATGCAAAGTAGTTGATTTTTCACTTTAACTCTACTTTATAGTTCATTGCTTTATTTTATTTTTCGTTTTGAATTTTCTTTGAATGACTAACTCTTGTCACTAGTTATAATATATTAAGGTATGTGTTTCTAACTTATTTGTCTATTTCTTACGTGTTAATATATTTTTCTAATTCAAATGACATATAAGTAAATACTTATATTCTAAATTATTAGCCATTCTTAAATCTTAGTTCAACTAACAAATACAATAGTGTTAGATTCTGTGAGTTAATTATGGTGCAATTTATCATCTCTTATAATATCAAAAGTAAAATATTACTTTTTTCCTTTGTTTCAAATTTTAGTCGGGATCAACAATTGATATTTGGTAGGAATAGCAACTAGAAGAAATTTTTTATTTCAAATAATATCTTGTTGATTAAGGTTCTATTATTCTAACATTTATCTTTAATCTTGTTGCATTTGTGTTACTTCTATTTTCGTATATATAAATTAAACCCTAAACCCCAAAACAAACAAATAAAAGTAAAATGGAAAATATTGTTGATTACTCGTTGATACAAGTTTGAGAGATTTATTGGTAGAAAAATGTCATATTAAACATATTGATAAAGATTTTACTAACGATGAATTTTCAAGGCACTTTTCTTCATCACTTTACATTCAAAAGTTGCATAGATGAGAAACCATGAAAGAAATAAAATGGTTGGTTTATTCTCAAAAGTATTTTGTTTTTGTTGTAAATTATTTAATATTCTTCCTAGTACATCTTAATTGACTAATGAAGGTAGTAAGAATTGGAGAAATATTAGTTAAAAATTGATAAATCATGATACAAGTAGTGAACACGATTTTCTTCTTCAACTAAAAGATGAAAAATTCTACATGAGTTCTTAATTTTGTTATAGAACAGTTGAAATGTCTTATTTCATTTTTTTTAAAGTATAGAGAAAATAAATTTGAAAATATCATAATTTAGACCAAATAAATTTCTATAGTTATTAAATAAAATATTAATATTTTATTTATTGACTTTTAAAAAACCAATTTGATAGTTTCACTTTAGACCTCATAACGTGTTGGGCTGGCTATGTCCTCTCCTAACTTTCTAGCAAAACTTAAAGAACAAATCTTAGGGTGATGACTTTCAAGTAAGTCCTCAAGCTTGAATTCAAAGAGTTAGTGTCCTTACATACAAGCTTTTCTAATGAGCTAACTCACTAGATTTTCCAAATAATTTCCACTTGAATTGAAGTCGTAGAGGTCCAATAGCAAGTAGTGATAAACCCAATCAAAGTTATAGAAGTAAAAAAAAAATACTAATAGAGAATACAATTTAAAGAAGACGTAAAGATTAAGTAAAGAGAGAAATTAATCCACAAGAGAAAATCTAAAAGGTATGAGGAGTAAAAGACATATGGTCTCTAGAAAAAATGCATGTAAAAAATATGAGCCTTGGTCACGACATATTAAGAACAAAGTCCTTGAAATCAAATACACTCATATTACTTAAACAATATAAGGCTTTGCTCTTGATGGCGTGTCATCCAAAGTTATGCACTACTAGAAAAAACGAAAATGGAGACGGATATAATCTGTCTCTAAATTTAACAAATTCCGTCGTTAAACAGTATAGAGACGGATTTGGAGAGGGACATGTTTTCGTGGTTGATTTTCGCGTCTCTAAGATGTTAGAGACGGATTTTTATCATCGGTCTCTAATCAGAGACGGATTATGTCCGTCTCTATCAGAGAGGGATATATCATTACCGTCTCCAATAGGATTTAATTTAGTCCGTCTCTAGCTTATCGCATTCCGTCTCTATGGAGACAAATGTATATTCCGTCTCTAATATATTTCAATTTTTTTTTATTAATCTCCCAAAAATCTATAATTATTTTCTACCTCAGTATTTAAGTATCAATTTTTAAATATTAAATTCCATATATATATATATATGACACTAGATTCTCACAAAAATTATATTTAGATCAACACCAATTTAACAACAATATCATAAAAGTTCATATAACTCTTTCACACAAAAAACATTAACAATACACCATATGCAATCAATCTTTCAATTTGTTCAAAACATAACAAATAATATTTGATTTAACAAAATATCTAAATGGAAGTAATCAATGCATAAGGTTATCATCCATATCATCACCCATCTCTTCATTTCCATTATCACATTCTCCTTCCGGTTAAAATGTAGAATTTTGATTACAGTGAGGCATAATACTCTCAAACATCTGCTCTCAATGCGCCATCTTTTTTTTAATAATTTCTTGTTCAAGATTCTTTTGTTCAAGTTCAATCATTAAAGCTTCAATCTTAGCTTCCATAGCAGCAACTTTTTCTGATGAAAATAATAATAATAAGTTAATAAGAAAATTTTATTTTATAGTTTCTCTTATTTTTACCATTTTGGAACTATTTTTAAATAAAGTTTTTTTTTCTATGATTTTAGTTAAAATTAATAGTAATATCAAAATTTTAATTTTAATTATAAAACCAATTTATTAAGTTATTTGAGTCAAAATTTAATAGATAAATTGCATCAAAACTTTTAATTTATTTAAAAAATATAATAATGCACACATACATAAATAAAAAAATAATAATTATAATATATTATTGTTATTATTATTATTATTATTATTGTTATTATTATTATTATTATTATTATTGAATCTGGAGGGTTGCAGAAAATTTTAAAGGGAGGGAAACTACTTTATAGTTTGAGGGAATTTTCTGTGAAAAAATTTGAAATTTAGAGACGGAAAACATTTGAGACGTCATTGTTCCGTCTCTACATTTTGTCTCCATAAAAAAATTTATTTTTAGAGTGCAAGTGTGACTTTTAGAAACAAAGTTTGAGACGGATTTAGAGACCGATTAACTTTGTGACGGGGTATTCCGTCTCTAAATTCCTTCTCAAACATAAAACTTTTTACATGCGTCTCAACAAATTGTTTTCCGTCTCTAATTCCGTGTTCATTCGTGATGGAAAAAATTTCGTCTCTAAAATCCGTCGGTAAATTAGATTTTTCTAGTAGTGATGTAAGAACTCTCGTATGGTTAAAGTTGATTATAATTGAAGTTTTAGCAAACTCGATTTTGCACAATGACATGTCTTATTTTGGAAGTTTCTATAATATATTTATTTATTAGTTATTACATTTATAAAAAAAAAAAACATTTTTTTGGCTGATTTTAAAATTAATATTCATATATCTCAACAGTAGGTTATTTTAAAATTTTAACTACAAACTACTTTTAATATAAAACAATTAAAACATATATTTTAAATCAATATTATAATTAAAATGTTCAATAAAAGGATTTTTTATCTTAATATCTTTTTTTTAAGCAAAATATCCTACTTTAAATTTTATATACCAAAATGTCCTATTTTTTGATTCAGTAAGAGGTCCCTGGCCATGCGACCAGCTGAAACCAAACAAAATTTCACCAGTTGGAGGTTGCTCACCGGGATGCGACCTCCCAAAAAAAATTTATAATTTTTTTTTCTTTCTAATTTTAATGGTTATTATATAAATTTAATATATTAATAAATAATTATATTAAATAATATATTAATAAATGATAATAATTTAATAATAATAAATAATAATTATATTATTTTTATTATTAAAAATAATTATAGTTAAAAAGTAGGGCAATTTATGATTAATCAATCTGCTAAAAATTAATTTGATACTTAACAAATTGAACAATTTATAATTAATTAATTTGTTACTAAATTGTATAATTGATTAATTTTTTTTATTAATTTTGTCATTTAATAGTTAAATTAACGATATATCACAAGTTGGTAAAATTAATTTTTTTTCATTAAATATAATTTGGTAAATGGATTAATTTTCTGACTAATTTATAAATTAATTTAATATCAAAAAAATTGATTCGT
>JBBPBR010000003.1:61849454-61879068 GCA_037974775.1 Cicer pinnatifidum
ACAAGACAAACAAGCTAATGCATATTAAATTTATCAATCACACGAATCAATTTTTTTGATATTACATTAATTTGTAAATTAATGAGAAAATTAATTAATTTATCAAATCATATTTAATAAGAAAATTAATTTTAGAAATTTATCATTAATCATTAATTTTACAGTTAAATGAAAAAACTAATTGAATGATCGCACTGTGTCCAATTTAATAATTAGAAAATTTGATAATATCAAATTAATTTTAACAAATTAATAAATTATAAATTATCCTACTATTTAATTATAATCATTTTTATTAATAATAATAATAATATAATTATTATTTATTATTATTATTATTATTATTTATTAATATATTATTTATTATTATTATTAAATTATTATTATTTAATAATGTATTATTTAATATATTTATTTATTAATTTAATTATTTATTAATATATTAAATTCATATAATAACCATTAAAATGAGAAAAAAAATTAAAAATCTTCTTGAAAGTCGCATCCCCAGTCAAATCCAACCAAGATGAAAATTTTTTGGGATTCAACTACTCGCTGGAAAAAAAAATTGGAATATTTTGATAAAAAATAAATAAATATATATATATATATATATATATATACATATATAATAGTAAAAAATCCTCAATAAAAATCATGGTTGGTATAAAAACTTCACCGGCGACTAGAGCCACCATGAGAAAACAACGTCGTCGACGAAGAATATGACGACCCACTACCCGAATCTCCAACCCCATACAAAATGTTACACAAACAATTCTCTATATATTCCGGTTTATATTTGATAACCGACTCCGACCCGACCCGATTCTTCTCATAGAACGCACCATACTTCCCCACGAGCTTCGAACCTATCGCGACTTTGATTTCATCTCTCAGTTTCGAATCAGAAACAATCCACGAACACTGTTTTCTACACTCTTCGTCAAACGCATTTTGAAAGTTCACAAAACCAGCCCTAACTTGCTCCAACGGTATCTCCACCGTTGGATTTTCCGGCAACGTCGAAAATACTTTGTTCCATCCAACGTGTACGAATTTCGACACGTGCTCTCTAACCTTCAATTCGTGATTCGTTAACCAATCTTCACCGAGAATAAACCCTAGGTTTGATCTTCGAACCTTAACGACGACGTATTGCATGTTATTAGCGAGGAAAAGATAAGAAAGCGCTACGTTTTTACAGAGCTCTGCTTTTCCGTCAAGTTTACAGAGAAGAACAAGTATAAGCCACGCGATTTTCTCCGATATCTCCGAAGATTTCTGATTCTCGCCGCGCACGGGGCTTCGATAGTAAGATTCTGGCAACTGAGATTGCGGCAAATCGGCGACGATATCAGTAAGCACGCCGCTGTAATCGGCAAGGAAAGTGATGTAGTTCATGACATAGCGAGTGAGCGGGTGGACCCCACCGCCAGGGACTTGTTTCTTAGAAGAGTCTTTCTGAATTGCTGATTCGAAATCCGTTAACATTGTTCTAACGGCTTCTTTGAGTTTCACCAAAGACGTAACGGCTTGTAAACGGACGTTAGCCGTTGATTCAAACGAGAATATGGATTGAATTTGTATCCAGTGATTAAACATAGCTTCGTATAAATCAAGAGTTCTAAACATTTTCTCAGGCGTTTTCTTGCATTTTCCCACCATTTCCGGGAAAGAAAACAACATCGCCGCACCTTCTTTAGTTATCTCCGCGAAACAGGATTCCGCGATTCTCTTCCCTGAAGCAGCGGCGAAAATTTCATCGCAGAGAATCCTTTCGCCGTGAAACAAAGTTCCAACGGCGACCTTTACAGCGTTCAACCACGTCTTGATTTTCAACTCAATCACTTCCCAAGCCATTTTCTGAATCTGAGAGAAACTCAATCGTTCAACTCCGAGATGATAAAGTGCTTCATCAACAATCGATTTTCTCATAACGATGTAAACCTTCACACACTCTTTTCCGTATCCTGTCGAAATCATGCAAACAGCAATAGCTTTCAAATCCGCCATAGTAAGCATGGAAACTCTTTCCGTTTCGGAGATTGTATTTCCGGCTACACGAAACTCGTCGTCGGAAATTTCGTCTTCGTAATCGGAGACACTGCTTCTACGATCGGTTGATGAACGGTTAGAATTTGAAACAGTTTCAGGGTCCAAATGTTCTCTATTTGCTGATAGTATTTGGTAAAACTCTTTTTGAAGTGTTTTCATAGCGAGTTGCATTAAGAATTGAGCTCGAACGAGTGAGTTAGAAGAGGAATCACGTTTCACAAGGTACTGCATAGCGGATTGTAGTCCTTTAACAGCGTTAAGGTACTGTTTGGCTTCTTCGCGAGTTTCGCCGCTAAAAAGTGGGGTATGTAATTTGGATTGGTGATTCGTGTTTGAATAATCCCATTTTGTTATAAGTGATTCCGCGGTATCGATGTTTTCTTGCATTAAGGAGTCTGAGAAAGTCTGTAGAGGAGAGGGAGGTGGGAATTTCGATGACGTGGATTCAGAAGGAAGTGATTGTTGAAAGAATATGCTTCTCATTCCTTTCCTAGGCATTTTTGTTGTTTCAAAGAAAATAATGTGTAGTAATATAGTTTTGTTTGGTTAACTATTGAGAAATGTGTTGGGTGATAAGTGAGAGAGGGTGGTTATATAGAGAAAGATTAGATTAGACTTAAACAGATTATAAGGATGGTTGAATTTGTCTTTGGATGGGATTAGAAGCGTAATTAATTATATGCGTGGCACCAGTTGGACTGCAAAAGTGGGATTAATCAAAATGTACGCGGTAAGAGTGGGAAACGTTTCTTGTTTTGTTATATTTCTGTGTGTGTTGAGTGTGACACAAATACGCTAGGACAGTAATCAAAAGAGATGTTGCCTACTTTGGGAGGATCTCATTCCTCATAAATTACAAGTTGCCAACTCAAAGAAAAAAGCTGGAATTGTCTTCCAATTAATTTCCGAAATTAATTTTATTCAAGATGTATTTCAGGAAAATTTACTTTTTTTTAATAGAAACAATATTAAGATGTGCTGGTTTTATACCTATTTATTTATTTTTTCAATTGATTTACAATTTTATTTTAGACAGATTTAAAAAATATTAACACTTCTAATATTATTATTTTTATCATATTAACACCTCTAATATTAATCACATAGTTTAGAAAGTGTATTGATTAATTGCACACTTGCACCTAAAATTTGGAGCTCATACACTCGGCTTGTGATCCATCTCCAACCACTTACCAAATTTAGGTATGTGCTATTTTCAGTTAAGTACTAATCTTTTTTTAAAGTATAAACACGTCAAATAATTATCTTAACTAATTCAAATAATAACAATAATAATTTGGTTGTAGTTATCTTTTGGAGCAACATTTTGGTTGTCATAAAAAAATATTAATATTTTGGAACCTACTCGGCTACTCTTCTTTATTTGGATCAGTCGAATTTAAATTCGGTCTTAACCTTCTGGTGCAATTGAATTGGCGCGAAGGAATTAGTCTAGCGTCATTTTTTTTATACTAATATTCAATTTATTTAAATTAATAGAATATTTCAAAAAATATACAAATTCAATTTCACATCATTCAAATTGATAATATATAATATAAAATAATTATAAATATTTTAATAGTATTTATATAAGATATGTAATCAAAGTAATGGAAATGTTTTTAAATATGAACTTGTAATGTTAACGATTAATTAATTAAATAAATTTATAATAAATTAATTATTTATTAATTGAACGAATACCATATAAAATAAAAAATAGAAAAATATTATATTAAGACAATAAAAAAATAAAAATAAAAACATAAAAATTATTTATTTAAATAAAAAATAGAAAAAAAATAACGGTAGTTATTAAAATCACTTGTAGTCAATAAGAAAAAACAATAACAAAGACACATAATGACAACCTAGATAGCGGCTGCGCTCCGTTATATTTATAATTATAAGTATAATTTTTGCTTTATCATAGTATTTTCTGGAACATTGGTTATCATAGTTATACTATAAAAAAATATGTGGATGGGCTAAACAACGATGCTTGATTAACTCTAATCAACAAAAATGATGATTGATTGATTAATTAAATAAAATATATGAACCAAGAAGGCTCGTGAAATTTATATAAAAAAATAAAAGAAAAGTATATAAATTATAAAATGTTGCACTTTCTCGTCGCATATTAGTTGGAGCGATCAGTATGAGCTTGTCACAAAATAATACTCAACTGAATGGGTCAACAAAGGTGCACTAACTACAAAATAAATATCTTCGTGATATAAAACTTGTAAACCTCCTAAAATATTGCTGAATTTTATTTAAGCTTTATTTATAAAAAAAATCCCTCAAGGTTCTTTGGTTTTGGTCATATTGTATAGTTCTTATTCAATCTACATAATTATTTAATATTTCCGGTAAAACATGCTTGCGTTTTATGTCTTATTTAAATATAGATTTCAATCTCAACTATTGAATTTTGCGTACGCTTGAAATAAACTTAATTATTTTTGTAATTAGATTTACCTTTACGTAGTTATTTGATTGTGCTTTTTGTCTTAGGTCGTTTGCATCTGCATAAGCAGCCCTCTATCAATGAAGACCTTTTTTTTTACAAGCAAACATTATTAAATAGACTATAAGGGCAACTCCAACTATTAACTTTCCACTTTTTATTATTAAGGTTGAAGAGCTTCCATTAAATTGTGTATTTTTATGAAGACGTTTAACTAACTTTAATGATTTGATTTAATGGTAAAAATATATATTATAAGTTGTGGATTCAAACTCTTTAATAAATTGATTTAGTGGTAAAAAAATATACTGTAAGTCGTATATTCAAGCCCCTATAATATTATTGGAGCAAAACAAATGTTAATTCTCTTGTAAATATTTATTGAAGACATTTTATAAATTATTTTCTATTTTATATTGAGTCACCATTTCATCACCTTAATTTTTTTATATCTAAAAAAATGAGACATTTCCGTCTTTGTGTTAATATTCTTTTAGACCGTTACCTCATTCCATTAAAGTATTTATAATGTTTACTAATTTAACTTATACGTCAAAATATTTAGCTTAACTTTTGCAGTACGTGCACATGGTTAGTTGCTTCGCTTGTTGGTTTGATCAAGTCATATATTATTATTTTTAAATGTAGTCTCTTTCTTATTTTGTTTAATATTTATTCCAAACATTAATAAGGAAATGAAAACCATGCATGCTGAAAAGGCACTAAAGACAACGAGTGAATAGCTTTATAAATTGATGAAAGATACTAAAGTCAATTTTTCAAATGGACGCATGTAATCATCATATATTACTTCCCTTTAAAAAGTAGCTAGCCCTAATTAATATTAATTTTTCTCACAAATAAACATTTTCAAATAGCAATCTTTTTCGACAAGCAATTTAATTGTCAATTTAATGCTGATGATTTATATATTTCAGCAACTTGATTTAATTTCGTCAAAAAAAAAAAGTCAACTTGGTTTAATTAAATTTTTTACTTGATTAATGGGTAAAATGAAGCATTTTCTTACTTATATTTCTCACAAAAGTGGAATATTTGTCCGAGCAATAATAGATAAAATATTTCAGAATTATAAGAGATTTTGACACATTTCTATTTAAAACTTTAAAGTATTAAATATTTGAGTTTTTTTTTATATATTCAAGATTTAACTCACAATTAAACTCAACAGTCTTCCCCTCAAAATATAAAGTCTGAGTGGTTAAGTTTCACATCCATTATGAATGAATTAAATATTTGATAAATAAAAGAGATGATTTAAATACCTAATTTCTTAAAGTTTTATTTTAAAATGTGGTATCAAAGTCTTATAGATCTTAAAACATACTCAATTTCAGATTGACAAGAAGTGTGTGTATAAAAAAATAAAAAAATAAACTTCCATGTGCAGCCAAGGGAGAAAGACAAGAAGTGAACACCGACACACGAGTTGTTTACCTATGAAATCAACTAACAAGTGGGAATTTGGGAAATTAGTAACACTTAAATGAAGGAGCCGCATTGAAAACTAAAAGCTAATTTGACAATGCAAAACTTACTACTTGTGTCTGTCTAAAGTTAAGCTTATGCTCGCCACAACTAATTAATTATAAATATTCTTCAACATAAACGGTCCATCTTAATTAACTCTACAAATGTAGCTTGCATACGTACACTTAAGTATCTTTATGACTTTGGTGTGTATGCATTCATTGTGTTTACTTTTCACTTTTAAAGTATAACATTTTGGAAGATCAGTCACTCTTGTGGGCTATCAATTAGTAGGCTTTTATTATCATGAATAATATAAGGCTAAATTTCAGATTACTATTTGATTGATAGTTTTTTTTTTTTTTTACAAATAGTTAATTGATAGTGTATTCCACTATTTAAATTTTTAAATATAAGCACAGTGAAGCTTTAAAAAATTATTTGATGTATTAACTCAATAGTAAGAGTTAGTCTTATTACTATAAGATATCGAGTTTAAATTCTCTCAAGGAAATTTGTAAAATTGATCACTTTAATAATAAAAAAATTTATTTTGTAATTTTTTTTTTAAAACTACAAATGCTACGGTATATTGTTGATAAAGTGAGTTGAGTTTAACTCAATTCACAAAACCAATTGTTAAGATGAAGTATATCCCCTTTTTTTTTTATCAAAGAATGTCTCACTTATACACTACTTTTTTTAGATGATGTCACCTCCAAAGTAAAAATTTCAATACACCTCTCATGCTCAAAATTGATCAGCTAGAGTGTTAATCAAGTGGTGGGACAATAGGTGGTCCAACAAATCATTATAGGCTCTAAACCATCTTAAAGTTTGAGTTTGGCATAATTCAACACCACTAAACTTATTTGTAAGTTGAGATAAACAGTTCAAATAAAAAAAAAAAAGTTTTTTAAATTTTGAAAGACAAAGGGAATACAGTTCAAATAGGTACTAAAATTAAAATTTGAACTAAATAATCTTTTGTCAAACCAATGAAAACGTTGAGCTCAAGTATTGTAGATTTCAGTTTGAACAATTGTCAACGGTGTTGAAAGTTGACACTGGAAAGGAAAAGAGACTGGATAAATTAACCAAGAGGCTGAAGAAGTCACATTGAGAACTTGGGAGGGACTGAGACAAGCATAAGATCCATGAGTCCATATACCAACATGAAAGCCACAAACCCACCTACTCTCAACGTTAATAAATATTGAATGGTCCACAATTTGAAATTCAGTGTTTGAAATAAAGACAGTAAGATCTCAATCCAATGGCCATCGACATACTGACCTCATGAATTGCTGACTTAATGTAATCCAATTTCTTGAGTTTTTCTTTCATTTTAACTCAAAACTCATTTAAAAATGAGTGAAGTAATAGTTGCTTTTGCAGACTATGTTTAAAAAATAAAGTTCACTAAAATTAATGTTTACAAACTTCAATCCAAATTTATACTAATCATCTTTATGCCAAACTTTATACGCAGTTTGGTGATTAACCAGACTAAAACCCCAAGCTAAGTGAAGTGAATCAACACACATGAGCAGTTTCATATCTAAAATTGCCACTTTTAACTTTCATATAGATCCATTAAACACCAATGATACTACCATTATAAATGATGATACTGCAATCAATCTGGACAACCTTTTATAATTCTTCTAACACAATATACGTAATAAAGTATTAAAACTAATTTTAACCGTCGAAAAACCCAAGTATCCATGACGAATCATAACTCGTTAATAATTCATAGTACAGGTCTAATGAATTTGGAGATGTTATTATGCATCTGTAAACATGTTCATAATGAATTTAACAGATTCCAAAACTCATTTTATAAATCAAACAGATGGGTAACGTTTGGTAAGGGATCTGAAACTCAATGTAAAAAAGAAAGATAACAAATTTTACTTAAAATTCCGTTTCAGTGATTAGTTCAACTCAAAAGGAGACAAAAATAGAACCCAAGATCAAATATTTTTAATAAATATGTCAAATAACAAATCAAAAGTCATGCAATAAGGGCTCAACATTAAGCCTTAATTGCATATTTCCTCACTGGGAAGTAGATTTCCTTCTTCTTCTCACGCTCTGTCTTCAAAGATTGCTGTAAGAAATACAAAGTAAATTTGTGTTATGAAGGAAGCCTATATGAATAGAAATATCAACTATATTAAGTCAACGAACAGAGATAATTCATAGCAAACATCACATGAAGCACTAATGTATGAAGCTATCATTGAAAAGAAGGTTCTCAAACCAACTACACAGCAAGGAACTGCCCCAAAAGTCAAGATAGGTACTAGTATATAGATGCACGGGAGCTAAAATAGTACAAAAGTTCTATATAACACCACCCAAGAAGATATAAAAACAAAAAATGTGCACAAGTCTGATACTTTAGCAAATAGTTAATAGTTTTCAAGCTAAAATCCGCAATAAGGCATCTGCATCATCTATGCTCCAGTAAAAGCAGAGTGATAAAAGCATATGCATCATAATGAAAATAAAGTGTATAAAGTTAAGATCCATATGTGATGGCCACATATACTCTTATGAAACATGAGTAAATATCACATGAGTAAATATCAAGTCATCATTTAATATTTGAACAATACTGAGTCCTGCACCATGTCAATTAAGCAAAGCAAGCCTAATCTTTGAGTTGCTGAGGCTTTTGGCTAAACAATACACTCAAATCTGCTACATCCCAATTCCCAAGCTTAAAACAATAATGTGTAACTGATCCCAGAACTTCCATACGGAAATGACAATCTAAAGTAGTTGATCGATACAAGGCTTTCAACAAGCACAGTGACATTCAGAAAGAATAACAAAATCAACGGCTATTACCAATGTTTTAAAAACCGAATGAGACGGTACACCAAGTGGAACAGTGAACTTTCATTGACTCCAGTTCAATAATTAGAGTATGATTGTGATTTATTTCTTGTTCAAACAGTTTAAAATAGTTGAACCATGACCTAGAAATCACATTGGTTTGATGTACGGTTCGGTTAGCCAACAAAAAACTCCATAAACCATTCACTATATTTTGACAAATCACCCTAGATCTCAATTTATTCACACCCCCTGCATTCTTCTCACTTTAACCCATCCACAACATCAACTAAGTAATAAGTCCAAATTTCACCAAAACCATTGAAAAAATATTTTACAATTCTCCATTATACAAAGATTTTTTACTGGAGAATACAGCAACGGTGCAGAAAGTTACAAATGTACCTGGTGCTTAGTGAGGCGTCTTCTAATAGCTCTTGTCTTTTTAGGACGCAGATCCAAAGGCAGATATTTCTTATTCTTATAAGCTTCCCTCAATGCTGACTTTTGCTTCTGTGAAATCACAGTCAAAACCTGGGCTATGGAAAGCCGAACAACTTTTCTGCATCCAAACAAAAAAACAATTTAAATCCCTACACAAAATCAATGTCAATTTCTACCATCTACCATAATATAAATGAAAACCCTAAAAAAACATACCATAATTTGTAGCATAGTATCAAATACTACAAATTGAAACTTAAAACCATTCAAGATGAATATTAAAATTGAAATTAAGATAAGTTCAGGCAATATAAAAATTATGAAACTAAAACAAGTACATTAAATTGAAATAAACATTATATAACAATATAATAAAACACAATAAAATGTATATAGAACGAGAGAGCGTACATCTTGGAGAGCTTATTTGGGGCACCACCAGTGACCTTAGCGACGCGAAGGAGCGAAAGTTCAGCTTTCAGATCCTTCAATTGATTAAGAAGGTCTGCTTTTGTTTTTTGCCTGAGCTCGTAAACCTTGATTCTAGCTTTTGCATTCAAAAATTAAACGATTCAGATTAAACAAAATCGAATAAAAAGCGATTAATCAGAATGTAATTGAAGAAATGAAATATAATTTAGAATCATTCGTTTTAACATACCCATTGCGAAGCTCTTGAATCGCCGCGAAAATACTTAACAGAGTGTCTAACTCTGGTTGCTTTGATATGTTTTCTTCGTAAAACCCTAACCTGAGAGAAAAGACAAAGATCAACGAACGCTTAGATGGATCTGGGCCGCATTAACAAGTGAGATGGGCTGCGTTTGTGCTAGTATTTTTGTGGCCCAATTAGATAAACTTTATTTGGTCTTCAACTAAAATTATTGATAAAAGAAGAAAAAAAAAAAAAAACTAAACTAAACTACTTGTTGGCAAAAAAATAGCTAAAACAATGAATCTATGTTTAACATTTGAGGTGGCTCAATGACAAGAGTTTAGCTTTGTAATCTCACGTTATTGAGTTTAACTTTTTTTACATTAATAATTTATATAAATTATATCTTTTGGATATATTTAGGTAAAAGTAAGTAAAATAATAAATTATAGTGTAAAAATATTTTTTTTAGCCAAAATTAATTCTACTAGATATCTATCACCAAAACATGACAAAGGGTTTGTTTGTTTTAGATTTTTGAAAAGTGATTTTGATTTTATATTTTTAAAAATGATTTTTTATGAAAACTTATGTAAAAATAATAGAAGTAATTTTAAATTCATTTATTACTGATTAAAAAAGTAATTATATGACTTCAATAACTTAGATATTCATTATTAGAGATTATTTTATGATAAAAATTATATTGTTTTTTTAAAAGAATATATCTATTTTCCGTTAAAAATAAATAAAAAATAAAAATTATTTCTCAAAAATTATTTTCATGAATATTTTCTCAAAATAGCTTTTCATTTTAATCATTTTTTTTTTATTTTATTATCTAAAAAAAGTTACAACAAATAAATGAAATACTTAAAATAATATTTGAAGACAATTTATTTAAATCAATTTTTTCATTTGAAATTTTATCTTTAACATTTTTTTAAAAAAGTTGTGACAAAAAATAAATAGGCTTAATTGCAGTTTTGGTCCCCTATATTAGCTGAATCGCGAAAGTAATCCCCCATTTTGTTTCTCCCTAGTTTTAGTCCCTCAAACAGAATTTTGGTCTAAAACTTGATTAAATTTCATTTTTTAAAGTCGTACTACACTATTTATTATCATAAATTTCAGGTATAATCGTTGCAAATGAGATCTTGAGACATTGTGTGACTTAAATAAATACAAAAAAAAATGAAATATGATCAAGTTTTTGACCAAAATTCTGTTTAAGGGACCAAAACTGGGGAGAAACAAAATGGGGGGACCAAAACTGCAATTAAGCCAAATAGGGGGACCAAAACTGCAATTAAGCCAAATAAATAATACTATAAAAATAATTTTTTGAAAATGTTGTAGGAAACAGACCCAAAATCAATTTTATGCTATCAGAATCGACGGTGTCTCCTCCAAAAGTGAGATCAAACATGCACTACCATGTTGTTTGCTCCAGCTTTTTTGGGTCTTCTCTTTTAGAGGGTTCGACTCACCGTCGTGTTGTCGCCCATAGATTTTGGTGGTTCGTGACCTTGATAATTTATATTGTCCTATATTGCAGTTTTAATTTTCATATTTTCACCAATTCACTAAATTGTTCATTTATTTTGAAATTTAATAGTTTTGATATTTTCTTCATATTTTTTAATTAAAAAAATAACGATTGAACATATGTTAAATGATGTGACATACAATCCCATAGTATAGAACAATCTAAATGTATTAATCATTTACATTGTATTAATTAAATTAAAAAAATTAAATAATTTCATAAATAGAAACTTGAAATTTTATAGTATTTTGTTGCAATTTCATGAATATTGATCATCTAATATAATCGTATATCATATGTCAAATTGTTTAAAATATATTATTTCATATTTTTTTAATTAAAAATTTGAAAAACACCAAAATTGTTTGATTCTAAAATAAAATGACAAATTTCGTCAAATTGATGAAAATAAGAAGATAAAAACCGCAATTAAAATTTTATACTATTAAGCCATGATAGAAATATAGAGATATTTTATCATAAGTACAACGCATAGAAGAAAGATGTGAGGACACTTAACATGATAGAAAATCCAAAATACTTGTCTTTTCTATCTTGTGTGTGAGAGAGTTTTGTTGCCGGACTATTTAGAAAGAGAAAAGAATAGAGATCACATATAAAAGGAGAAGGACATCGTTAGAGATAGTTAACGTTGAAAATTTACTATTTTTTGTGAAGTGGAATTGAATTAATGATAAATTATGGGACTCTATGTAGTCCTACAATTAGCAAATAACATGGAATTCTATGATGAGTTTGGTTGGAGGGTAGGGAATGAAAGAATATTTTTTAAATGTGTGGTTGGTTAAATTTAAGAGGTGAGCGGAGTATAGAGAAATTTTTCTTAAATTTATTTTTGTCTTCTTTATTTTAGGAGATTTGGAGGGGAGAAGACCAAAATGACTTAAAAAATATTTAACCCTTTGTTTGTATTGATGGAATATGGTGGAATAGAGTAGTAACTTACGAGGTTCTATTGTTTGAATTTAAAAAAAAAAAAAATGAATGAAATGGAGTGGTAACTATTAAGATTCCATTGCTTGGATTTTTAAGAAATTAATGGAATGGAGTGACACATGATGAAATGCATTGCATCATTTATCTTCCCTCCATTTTCAGGTGTATGAGATGAAATCATACTCTTTATGCTTTATTCTATCATCAAATAACTAAATAATAGAATTAATACTATGTTCTATTCATTTCCAGTGTACTCCATTCCATTCCTCTTAATTTAAAATATTCAAACAAAGTCTAAGATGCCTAAAATCTCTCTCATTTCCTTTGAACTAAACTCAAAACTATTTAAAATCTTTTTCCTTGCATCTTTTCTTTTAAACTAAATATATATTCGATGTACCTTTCCTATTCTCTTCTTTTCATTTTAAGATAGCTAATTATTTTAAAAATGAATCGGTTAAAAGTTTGAATGTGATTCATATTTAGATATTGGTTACCAAAAATCTCAAGGCAATGGATCGACTTAATGCTATGATATTTTTTCATTCTACATAAATTCTCACTAAAGCGAGTAAGAATGTGTTTGGTTGGAGGTAGGTTGAGAGAATGAAAGGAGCTTAACATAACTAAAAAATCATTTTAAATATCTCTTATCCACTTGAATAAAACACAAAATTATTAAAAATATTTATTCTCTTTTTTTTGAACAAAACATAAATTTATTTTTTCTCATTTTTTCTCTCCTCTCCGTTGAAATCCCTCTCCAAACCGACTCTAAAGTGTCCGTATGCTTGTGCTTATCTACTAAAATTTTAATGTGTTGTAATAACTTGATAGAATCACTCGTTTGATTTTTATTAAAATAAATATGATTATATATGCCCAAACAAAAGAAAAATAAATCACAAACAAGGAACCCGTGTTTTTTTATAAACAAAATAAAATTAAAGAGAATTTCAAGGATACTCAAACCAACCTTTAAAGGCCTTAAATAACATAAATGATTAACACACAAATTTGAAAACACATAGTCAATTTTCAATGCCACCTTTGAATTAAACTTGAACCAAGAAAAATATTTGATGTCTATCAACACTTTACACAAGCAAGCAACCTCTCCTTCAAAGACTATGTTATTCCTCAAATTCCACAAGCACAAGTAGTAGAGGTTCAAGATTTTCTTGCAATTTGCACCTCTTAATGTGTAATTGTTTTGACAAAATTAAAAAGTAATGCATCATTATACTAATCATTTTGCTTTTACTAAATTCACGCGACTAAATAAAAAACATTTCCAACCTTTTCTCTTTGTTGAAACTTGCGTAGTGCTCCATAACCGACCTATTAACCTATTATTTATCCTCTAATCCAAATGGTCCAAATGGACAACTACTTTTATTTCCAAAACGTCGGCAACAACTTAAAAACATAACGTGTAACATGAAAACTATTGTGTCAAAATTTTTTGACCTTGCTGTGTGATTATATATTTTTTTTTATGTAAGTAAGTAAATTAGTTGAATTTAATGTCTCCTAGTGGTTTTATTTTTCTACACTTCCAAAATTTGATCTTTAAACGTGTCTTCCTAAGTTTGTAGGCTGCACCCAAACATTACTTTTTAATTTCTAGCCATCCACATCAATGGCACACCATGCCACAAATTTGCATCCAAAACATGAAAAAGAAGCAAAATTAGAATTCATAAAAACTTAAATTGTGGGTCCATTGTTTTGTAGAAAAAGAGAGAGTTATCTATGAACCAATGATGCACCAATAATAGAAGTTGCTAGTCATCCCTAAACTTTTGTTAATTCCACAACTAGTGGTAGTAATCATATCACAACAAAGACTAGCTAGCACACTTTCTGATTTTAAAACAACTAAAAAACATAATAATGAGGAAAAGAATCAAGGCAGTTTGTTAAGATGCAAAAAAGTATCACATGCGATCCAACACAAAATACTTTATGAAATGAGAGTGGTCACACAAATATTGCTAAAAAGACTATTTCAATATTAGCATAAAAAATGTATACAAACTCAATTCATTCTCTTAGAATAACAATTCGAAAAGAAGTATTTTTTTCATGTAACAAAAATGACAATTATAGTTGTTCTAAAACATTTATTTTTAATATAATTTTTTGAGTAACATTTAAAAATTAGTTAAAATTTAAATAACAATAAATATTAAATAAAAATTCACATTTCTTCGTAGTTTTACAATTGAGATAGTAACTGAAACAATATTAATTCAACAAAAATAGAAGAAAAAAAAATATTAATAGAATATTTACACAAATATCCATTTTTCTTCTTTTTTTTCGACAAATCAACACAGTTAGAATACCATCTTAATAGTGAAAATCAATAATATCATGAATTTCTAGATACAAGAAAACTAATCATTATTAAAAACCCATCATCCTTATAGTTTTGGATGATTATTCCCTCTATATCCCACTATATTGCATATGAAACACTTTCCAAGTTATAAAAATAAAATACAACTTTGAAGATCCACATTAATCTCAAATCTTGGAAAGAATCATTACAAAGTGGGACCAAATAATGCATTATCACACTCTTTCCATCATTAAAAACACCCTTCGGTTACACTCTCTATGCCTTCACTAGCATCATCTACTTGTTAAAAACCCATTTTCCTTCCAATAACTCATTTCAAAATTTCAAATATCATAATGAAACGAATGGACATGTTCTGTTCTTCCCCTGCTTCAACAGAAGTAATACATCAAAGTTCTATTATGCTTCGAAGAAGCAGAAGCACCAAAAGCTACTACGAACATGAAAGAAGAAAAAACCAACTTCATCGTGCTCCTTGTTCATCTCAATTATTACTACCTATTAATCCTAAGCCTTACTTTGAGAAACACAGAAAGAGTTCAGCAGATAAACAAGTAAACAATGACACACGTAGAAAAAGATCTGTTCATGTTCAAGATTTGTCTTCTAATCATCCAAGTGTTGCTGATTCTTCTAGAAGATATCTCCTTGATGATAAACCATTCATCGATTGGGTTTCTGAGTCCAACAAAATGGTTTCTAAGCTTGATTCTAAAACCATGTCCATGGATATGAAAAGAAAGGATTCTCATGCTCTTGTTAGGTTCTCTTCTTCACCTCTCTCCTCCAAGGACCAGGTTTTTTTTTTTAATTTTTTTTATTACATTATGTTTTATATTTGTTATTTGTAGGGAGAATTTAGGTTGTTAAACTTATTGTTATTAACTACTTTGTTTTTTTGTTACATAAGATCATAAACCATATAACATATGGACACTTTTAACATTTGATACAAACTACGCTTGTCGTCATAATCTGTATGATATGAACACTTTTAATTGAAGATGTGTCTAATGTTCTGATTCAACATCGAAACATACGGTCATATTCATATAATAATGACATTTTTTATTAAAGAATTGTATGGTGTCCGACACATACAACATTGAAGTATATGATTTAATCATTTTTATTTTTTTAAGTTATTATTGATAATTATGTATTTATGTTTAATATCTAAATTTGTGTAAGAGTTTCATAGCCTATAATAATATATTGTTATGAAATCTGCAGGTTGTGGTTCTAAGGGTGTCATTGCACTGCAGAGCCTGCGAAGGAAAAGTCAGAAAACATATCTCAAAAATGGAAGGTAGGGTCGAGTTCTTGTTTTTATGAATTCAATGTTAGATTAAATTCCATAAATGGTTTTCTTTCTCCATATATTATATTAAGATTTTGATTGACAAAAATAACGAATATGTATTAAGTTAGCTAATTTTATTTAAAGTATTTGAGAAAATTAAAATAACATAAAAAAATATTTTTATAATCATTATTTAAATTTAATGAGAAACTATAGATCATAATTTCACATTTAATTTTTAAAAAAACACTATAAACTAAAAAAAAAACGTTATAAACTCGAAAGAAAAATAGTTAACAAATATAGTTATTGGCTTGAACGATATTAGCTTTTTTTTTTTTTTTTTTTGTATTTTCAAACGGACTTAAGTGTGCAATTTTTTATTTGACTTAATTGCAGTTTTGGTCATTCTATTTTAGTTGAATCACGAAAGTAGTCCTTCTATTTTGTTTTTCCCCTGTTTTGGTCCTCAAAACAGAATTTTGGTCCAAAACTTGATGAAATTTCCTTTTTTAAAGTTGTACTACAACATTTATGATCATAGATTTTAGGTACAATTGTTGCAAATGAGATCTTAAGGCATGGTGTGACTTAAATAAATGCAAAATAAAAATAAAAATTCATCATAGACTAAAATTCTGTTTGGGACTAAAACTGTGGAGAAACAAAATGGAAGAACTACTTTCGCGATTCAACTAAAATAGGGGACCAAAACTGCAATTAAATCTTTTTATTTTTATAAAAGCTTTATAGTTTTTGGTTAATGATAATGCTATGTAGGAGTGACATCATTCAGCATAGAAATGGAAACAAAGAAAGTAACCATTATCGGAAACGTGACGCCATCAAGTGTACTGGAGAGTGTATCCAAGGTGAAGAGTGCACAGCTATGGTCCTCTCCAACATTATCATCATCTTATTTCCCATAAACTTCTTTTTCCACCTCTACCTTTCACTATGTATTTTAATGTTTGTTTGGTGAACATTAAGGAATGTGACTTTTTTATTAATGTTATCGTAATATAAAATTTAAATTTGACATAAAATAAAATATAAATACAATACTATATAAGATATAACGAGATCATGTTTAATTTTTCATAAAATATAAAAGTATTGTATTTATATTTTATTTTGTGTTAAATTTTATATTTTAATGTGAACTACTTTTTTTAAATAGTTAAGAATGTGAGTAAAAAAAAAAAAGTGAGAATGCATGATTAGTTGGTGGGGTCATAGCAACTTTGTTGTAATTTGTAGTACCAAAATGCAATTTCGTTTTTATAAGTTTGATGAGTTGTGAATCCTAATGTGTGTGGAAATTATTGATAAGTAATAAGTATAGAAGGAGTAATGAATTATGAATAGCATGAAATGGAGCACTTGAGAAGCAATGATATGAATAGTTGTGGAGACAAGTTAATGCATGCGAGACTGACAGTGTGGTAGCAGGCAGCACTTAAGGCCAGGACAGGCTGGTTTGGGATGCATTTTTTGCCTTGTATTTTCTTTTTCACCTAAATCCATTTTTGCTAAATGCTACCTTGTTGTTGTTGTTTTGTGGGTCATACCAAATTACTAGTGGGACCAATTTTTCCTGCACTCTTTCATCACATACACAATACACTTTACACTACGCCACCTACCCTTAATCTCTTGCAGTTTGTTACAGGGACCGGTATTCTCTACGGGTCCACATTCACAAAGTTAGACATTGATGATTAATTTCAGACCGTCTAAATTTAAATTTCGTGTTATAGTAGTTAGTTCTCTAAGTTGTTATTAGTTATTACCCTCTATCATCTATGATAACTACTGAATTTACAACTTCATTAGCCAAAATAATGATTTCTTAATTCCCTTGTTTTATGTTTCTTCTACCTTAACATTTGCTCTATAAAATTTATAGAGTATACGATTTTATACTTCTTTTTAACAAATTTCACGTAACTTGTAATATTTTAATAATTTCTTTTTTGATTCAATTTGGTTTTAAGAAAAATAAAAACAACTCTTAGTCTAACTACCTTAAAAATATAATAATTAATTCCTTAACAATAATTAAAATGAGACAATTTGATCTTTAGAAATATCACGTGATAACTATGAACTAAGTATATGTATTTTTAAGTTCAAAAAAATCATGTATTTTGTTTTTGGCACACATTTGATATCTTTTTTCAGATATGTTATGGATCTTTTAGAATTGTCAAATATTGTTGATATTATTGAATAATAATTGTCATTGGATGACTTTGTTCAAATGTTTTGTTACTCAAACTTTGTTTGAATGCTAAAGAAACTAAAGGATAAAAGTGATTAGTTTATTGAGGAATAAACTAGTTAGGGACTTTTAGTCTGTAGAAGGCAAATTGTCTTTTTTTATTTATAATTATTTATAGGATTCTAAATGTCTTTTCTGAAGTAGTTTGATTTATTTTTATCAATTAAAATAAGTCTCATAATTTTTCTTACAAAATAAAATGGTTCTTCACACAAAAAAAAAAATATTTTAAAGATGTATTAAAATTGTGTTAACATTCTTAAAATTTCAAAATTTGTTTTCTTAAATGCAAAGTTTCTATATTTTTTTTCCGTTAACAAGTGTCCATAGCAACACCTTCAGAAAAATTAATATTATTCAATCAAGCCAAATATGATTGGGTTGTGCTGGTAAATCATATACAATTCAAACTTACTAGATTGAGGCATGTGGTTTGACCTGGATTTGTTGTATTTATTGCATCACGCATTTTTTAATATCAATTGTATGATCTTAAATTAATAGTCTAAATTATTTAAAATATGAGGATAATAATTCTGATAGTATTGGTTTCTATGGTGAGCATAGAATGGGTACACATGAGTCCTATGTTGCTGTAGTTGGAGGAACTGGAAAATATTAAAATGCAAGAGGGTCTGCCAAAGTTGGGAATTTCTATTGCCTTAACAACAACGCCAAATTACTAATGGGATGGAAACACTTTTTCAAATTACTGTTTACTTAGGATAGATAGATAGTTACATTTTATTCCTTTGTTTTATTCTCAACTTGAGAATAACATGTGAGATAACTAATCTAGAATACAAATAGTAGTAATGCAAACTTGAGAGAGAACAACTTATCTGAAAACCTGTCTGAGTCATAATCATAGAACTGCAATGATGGCAAGGCTACATGTTCAAGTCTAAGTGTTTTTTGACCCAAAAAAGAGTCTTAGACAGTGTTTCAAGGCCTGGCATTCTAGTATTAGAATTCATATGACAGAGAATAATAATACAATGTCAAAGCAATATAGTACAATACAATCACTGATTAAGATTCATTACACGAAACACAAGTATTTTGCTAGTTTTGTAAGCTGAAACATAAAGTTCATTCATTCATTCATTCCTGATAATATATAAATAAAAGACATGATAAGTTAATAGGCAAGATATGCAGTAAGGTGCAAGAGAGTTTCAAGTCCATCAGTGTTGTGTTGCTGACCGGTAACTGGAAATGTCTTAATAATAGCAAACCCTTTTGCATTCACATACTTTCCTGTTCCTCCAATTATGGCAATTTGTGATTGTGACACTTGTGTTCTGTGTACTCCAAAGAAACTCAAACTATCTGCATAACCATTCTCTTCAAACTTTGCAGTGAAACCCATTACTTGACTTATTCCATCCACTGAACTTGCTATATAAAATCCTTGTGCTTTCCCTACTAATCCTGATCCCAACTCTTCCCCTTCTGTTATTTCATCATCAAATACTGTCATTGTACCAAACATCAGCTTTTGCACCGTCGTTCCTTGCGGTACTTGATTCATATTCGTCAACGGGAAACCATTTCCATTGTTCCCGTTATTGTTATTGAACACGCTCCCTGTGTTTCCGCTCAGTCCGGTTAGAAAAGGAAGGTTGTTGTTGTTTAAAATTCCGTTGTTGTTATTGTTTTGGGGAATGCCGTTGTTTAGAGGAATGTTTGCACCGTTGGGCTTTGCGAATGCGACTTGAGCATTGAGGGCGGGATTTGTTACGACTCCGGTCACTGCTCTTGCTGTTGGATTGGAGCCGCCGAGAATGTCATGCATGAAAAATGACAGTGTGTGGTGCTGCTCGGGAATATCACTGGTTGTGGCTGCGATTGCCGGGGCACCAAGTGGAGGGAGAATGGAAGAAACAGGGGGCTCTGCAAAATCACCAGCTGGTTCTTCTGGTGTTTCTAGTTCATCGAGGATTCGGCTTGAAGTTGTGGAAGTGACTGTAAGGAATATCAATGCCATAAACATTATGGCTTTGAGGGGTATAGTAGTAGCAATAGTGTCAAAGCGTGCCATGTTTGTTAGTGTTTGATAGTTCAATATTGTGTTTTGATGTGATGATAGAGTTATGGGAACATGTATAAATAGCAAGACTTGAAACACCGCTAACAGTAATGTATTATTATACAACAAAATGATATGATGGAGTTGATGAGAGGAGTTGTTGTGTATATATGGAGCTGATAACTATCTTTCATCCCTCCCTCCTTCTCATTGTAGTAGTTAGAACTAAACATCAAGTATTATATAAATAATCTGTCACTGGGAATCTGAAGCCAATAAATTCTGAAATACTGATTAAATCTAAATAAATGACAAATTCAGTTGGCTAATTGAAAAGAAAATATATATTAATACTCGTAAAATCCATTCTTTTAAATAATTTTTTATTTTTTTTTGAAGAAGCAAAAGGAATATTATTAACAAAAGAACCAAAGAGGCACGAAATGAGATGCCAATACAAGTGTACAACTGTACCTTTTACAGCAAAAAGCTTTCTAACAGACCAACAAAGACACACCTGACAAACAACACAAACCACGCCATACTCCACCAATACAAGCACAATAAAATACAAAGATGACAATACAGTCATTTCACCTTGACCCTCAGTCATATGTCAAAAGCCAAAATCAGCAACTGCACCTTCACTCTTCACTACTGATGCCACTACTGCGAAATCTCCGGATACCAGCACCTGAACGCCAGAAAAGATACCCACAAGACAAACTATAATTGCCTGAGAACATCAACGACCCACCCAATTAAGATTGAAGCAGATCCATTCACTGATTAATAGAGTAATCAAATCCGTTCACTTTGCTTTTTAGCCATCACCAAGCCAGAGTTTGAATTTCATCTATCCAAGTTTCGATCAGCCCCTCCTTATTTTTTAATATCTTCTCATTACACCCCTTCCACAACACCCAAACGCAAGCAAATCAAATAACGCTGAAGCTTTTCTACCTTCACTCTTCTGCTGTCCACCAGTGCTGCAAAGTGATGAAAATTCGACGTAGCATCTATGTGCAATGCAGTGGAGAGATTCAACCAATTCATTATGCGATGTCATCTTTTAAATAATTATTAAACTGCATATCAAGTTTAAACTAGTATCAATGCTCTTTTCTAATTAGTATATGGTGTATGTGTTAGCTAAGGATTCCAACCAAAATAGAAACACAGAATTCAACCTTTGGGTCAACTTTTAACAGAACAGTTTTTATACCAACCGTGGTAGACCACAGATAAAAAATATCAGCAATTACGGAGTCCCGATACTTTACTTTCATCTCATCTTTCCCAGCAGCATTTAAACACCCACTCAAAACAATTTGTTCATCCCCTTGAAATGTAAACAATTCTGTGCCAAGAAAACCATCATCTCAGTTTCCTATTATTAGAATCAGGGCAAAGGGAATTCAAAATGATAACGCCCTGGAATGGATCAGGCAAAAAATCACCACAAAAGATGTATGCAATTGGTTCATATTGATTGATTAAAATTAGATGGACAAAGATGTAATTATATTCATAAGCCCACTTGCAGCCTTATCATCCTCACTGCAAGCAAACTTTATCACAGTTTCCCAACTCTCCAAGTCAAAATCTACCTTTCTCTTCTCCATCTCTTCCAATACAAAGCATCCACCATCAACATTCCCAGACTTCAACAATCCAACAACCAAACAATTAAACGTATCGGGCCGCGGGCAATGTCTACTTGCCAACATTGCATTCAAAACATTTAACCCTTGCTCAAAATCCCCACTCCGGCACAAACCGTCAAGCATCATCCTGTATGTAGCTGCATTTGGCTCACAACCACCAATCTGCATCTCAATCAACATTTTGTAAGCATCCACAGTTTTACCTTCCTTGCAAAGATAATTCACCAATACATTGTACGTCACAACATCCGGCTTAAGCCGCCTCTTTTTCATCTCACGGAGTAAAACCATAGCCTCATCAATCTTCCCTCTCTTCCCGAGATCATTCATCAAAACAGAAAAATTCACCAGCTTAGGTTTACATCCACGATACGCCATATCAAACATTAGCTTCTTAGCTTCCTCATACTTTCCTTCAGAGCACAAGCCTTCCATTAAAAGCGCATAGGTAACTTCATTAGCACGTTTTCCTTTATGTCTCATATCATCAAGCAAGGTCATAGCTTTATCCAAATCACCCTTTCTAGACAAAAACCCAATGAGACTATTATAAGTAACAACACTTGGCTGAACTCTCTTCTGAAGCATTTCATCAAACACCTCGCACGCTCTTCCCCACTCACCTTTCACCAACCACCCTTTGATCATTATATTGAACGTGACAGTATTTGGACGAAAACCCATTTCATAGGAACGAGCGAAAGCGTCGTTGGCTTCGGAAAACATACGATGATCAACGAGAAGATTGAGAAGCGCGTTTAACGACTGCAAAGTTCGAACGCAGTTGTATTGCGGCATTGTTTGAAAGAGATGAATGGCTTTTAAGGGACCGAAATGTTCAAAAAGAGCGATGAAAAGGGTTTCTTTACAATGCATGTTGGTTTGTTTGATTTGAGTGAGTATGGTTTCGACGGCATGAAAGTTTCTAGAACGAGCGAGTTTGTAAAGCAATGCAGCGTAGGAAGGGTAATAGTGTTTGTAACCGAGTTGGTTGTAACGGTGAAAAAGAGACAAAGCTTGTTCTGAGTTTTCAACAAGTTTGATTTCGGAGATGAAAGGAATGTGTTTGCGATGGCGAAACTTTGAAGTTGAGCTTTGAGGTTGATGTGAGTTTGTGTGGAAAAGAGCTTTTTCATTATGATAACGGAAGAACAATAGATTCCGATGAATCGCATTGGCTCTATGATACATCATTCAAACGGGAAGAGAGAAATATTTCATTCAGTTCCAATCGAAACTTCGATGAAGGAGGAGGGGACAATCTGAATAAAAAATTACTCCCGCACTAAAAATATTAAAATAATTCGTCCATTCATTTTTTTGAAAGAGAGAAGCTAGGAATAAAAATAAAAAGAGAAATATACAATCATAAAAATTAAAAATTTGCTACCAACACCCCTCACTTTATTATCTACATCCCCTCATTTTGTAAAATTAAAATACTCATTTATCTTTTCGTCGTCATTCTTAACCGCTTAAAATTCACATATCACAAAATCACCACAACTCACCTATCATAACTCTTAATCATTCAAAACTTACATCACTCACTCATAACTTGCACTCCATAAATTTTCTCTTCACAATGTGGCTAAAGTGATTTAAGAAAGTATGTTTATTGTTCTGTTTTTGAGTTCGTAAATTTTTTCGAAATATGTAGATTTTACGTGAACTCAGTTCACATACGTTGTAACATTACGTGAATTGAATTCACGTACATTGTAAAATTATAAAAATTCCATATAGCACGTGATTCAAGTTCACATAAACGTACATGATTTAAGATTGCATAATTAATGGAGTTTGAGACTCATTGATGGTACGTGAATTGAGTTCACGTAAATGTACTTGAACTGAGTTCACGTACATTATAAAATTGTAAAAATCTTACGTAGTACGTGAACTGAGTGAACATAAACGTACTTGAATTGAGTCCACGTACATTTTAAAATTATAAAAATCTCAAGTATTACGTAAACTGAAGATGAAGGTTAAGGTTTTGAAGATGTTAATGAAGGTGTCAATGAAGATGTTAATGAAGATAAAGATGAAGATTGAGAGAGGTTAGGATTTTGAAGATGAATTAATTAGATTAGAGTTAGAAATTCAATAAATATGTAAGGGCATTTTAAATAATTTATTTTTAACTTTTTAAATGAGGGGTGTGGGTAGTAAAGTGAGTGGTATAGGTAGCATTTTTGTAAAATTTAAATTTTTAATCATCATTAGGTAATTTGATGAAAATGGCCATCAATTTTCAAGGTGAATTTGTTCTTAAGACTTAAACCCACAAAAAATTATATTGTCAAAATTAAACTAATGTCCAACCTAAAGAAGAGGGTAAACAAACATATATTAGGAGAAAAAACTCACATAAAACTAAATAAGAAAAACTAAATAAGAAATTGAAGGATGAAAAACAAGAATTCTAATTGTGTTTTACAATTTTTTTTAATAATTTCTTTTACAAATTTGGTAATTGAAAAACTCAAAATGAATAAACAAAGAAAATAAATAAACTATCCAGAGATTTATACTAGTTCACCACCAAACCAATAGTTAGGTCCAATTTCTTCAAGCATAAGGATTTTCTCAGATAATTCAAAATGAATTGCAACACTTAACCTCAACCAGTCAAGTCTTCTCAATTTCTAGGTTGTACCTATCAACTATTGAAGAAAAACAACCACTGCAGGACTAGATTACAAATGAATAAGGTTGAGTTTTTCTGAAAAATTTCTTTCAATAGTATGTTTACAATAATTTTCTAAATAAAGTTAGGGAATTCGCGTAAATAATTTTTAAAATAAGGTATTTTGGAAATTAAAAAACAAAAAAGGATATAATAATAAATAAAAAATTTAAATAAATTCAATCACACTAGTATTTATAAGAAAAAATTAAAATAAATTTAATTTTAAGAATGACGTGGCTTTAAATAATTGATTCTCATATATTATTATACATAACAAAATTATAAGATATGAGTGTTTTTTTTTTACTAATATAAAATATGAGAATTGTATTAATTTTAAGAAATGATTGTACTATGTTTTTTATTTTATTTTATATGGACCTTATAATTTATTTATTAATTATATTTTGTCATTTGATAATACAATCTATGATTTGATCAATTTTAGCATTAAAATGACGATTGATTTGATTGAAAAAAAAATTATCATGTTAAAGGTTTCAGATTGATGTTTCATTTGATAGAGTTCAATATACCATGAATACTCATTAAAAATGGTTAGAAAAAATCGTGATCCATTAGTGGATGGTACAGAGAATAGACCTCAAATGTCAACATTAATTAATTTGAAACAATGAGTAGAATAAGATGTACTTCGAGAAAATAGTAAACGCGATTGTTTCACACGTGGACAAATAAAGTCGTTATTAGCATTAATTTTTAGAGAAATTCTAACTATGAAGTTGAAAAGAGACATAAAATGGATGGCCAAGGCGTGAATGCCATAGGTCAAATTCATTACAATGCTTAAAACCAAAAACAACAACTTGTTGGATTACTAAGGCAATAGTGATCCATGTCATGCTTATTAAAAGGGGAAACAAGCAAGAGTTGTACCTACCAAAAGCAATGTCCTTTTTGGGCAAGAGGGTAAAAAGTTTGTTGTATTGTGCACTTGATAGTGATTTGCAACGTTAATTAGCGGAAGTGGACATGATGGTTCACTTTTCATTACACTTATTAGGAATGCCTTCAATCTGGTTACAACTAGATTTTACTAATATGTATTTTTAGCGTTGATTTTCATGTGTATGTGCTGCACATGTGGCTAATTAATTTGATTGGCTCCTAAACACTTATCTTATATATTGGTGATTTTTCTTTTACTATTAATGATGTTTTTTTTACATCATGTAAATAAATTTCTCTATAATAATGTTAAAATGAAAGATACATGTGACACATCTTATATGATAAAAATAGAAATATTTTATAATAGATCACAAAAACTATAAGACTTGTTCTAAAAAGATAATATCAACGAAACATGAGAGATTCATAATAAATAAAAAAATCCGCATAAATACTTTCTATTCAGTTCTCAAGGTTAGTATCTTTATCATAAAAATATAAGAAAAGGAAAGAGGAAGGATAAAAATAATTGAAAAAAAGCTAAGAACAATATAAAAACATCATTATAGATTCAAGTGTGGTTTTCTTACTCTCTTATGGAAATTATAATATAGTAAGAATCTTTAATATCAACAAGATCCTTAAATGAATTTTTCTAACAAAAGTAATATAGTTCGGTCATTATTGGTAGCTCTAGCCGGCAAACTCAAGCATAACATTTATTATTCCCGTATTAGTTTGAACCTACGACATTGTGAGTGTGAGTCAACTTTTTATCAATTAAACCAACTTTAATTAATTTATAAAGTTTATTCATTAATTATATATATAATTAAAAACGCTTGCAATTTCGATGGAAAATAATAGAAAATTAGAGAAAGAAAGGGACAATTGCATCACTTTATTGTAGATATTTAGCATAACAACAATGAGACATAAACACTCGTAATTTTTATACATTTATTTGACAATTCATTTTCTATATATATATATATATATCACATCATCCTCTTTATTTATTTATGAAGTGTATGGATGTGTACAAATTATTTTCCTTAGCATAATTGCCACTATGCTTTAACATTGTAATAATTTCCTTATACAACAAAACACAGCCGGTGTAAACAATATTGAAGTACTACATATTTGTTCCATTCTATAAATTCCATAAAATACAAAAGATTCAACTACACCATAAATTCGACCACAAAAAAATCTAGTTTAAGGAAAGATTGTAAATAGGAAGAGATTTTAATCTTCTATACAACTGATACATGATGAAGCAGCCGTAAAAAACATTAAATTTATCTCTTTAAATTTAATAATTTTTACCACTACAATATTATTAAACCAATGGAATCCCAACATAATAGAAAGACATCAACAATAACATCATTGCTTAGCAACAAATTCCCTTTTACTAAACATGAAGAAAAGTAGTGAGATTAAATCTTGCAAGTGGAATACAAATGAGATCATTGGCTCTAGGAGCAGTCAATCCAGGCCGTTCATTCATATCAATCATTTTGCCATAATCTAAAATTTTACCTTGGCAATCAAGCATTTTCCAATCAAAACATTGTATTAAAGCACCAATGACAATAGGCAATTGGTGCATGGCTAAAGGCATACCAGGACAACCTCTCCTTCCAGAACCAAATGGCAATAATTCAAAGTTATGACCTTTAATATCAATATCACTCCCTTCACCATATTCTAAAAACCTTTCGGGCCTAAACTCTAATGGGCTTTTCCATATCTTTTGGTCTCTTCCCATGGCCCAAATGTTGACACAAACTATTGAGTCTTTTGGAATTATGTTTCCATTCACCACACAATCTTTTATTCCTTTCCTCATAATCATTGGTATTGGGGGGTGAAGTCTCATTGTTTCTTTTATGATGGCATTTAAATAGGGAAGGTTTGGAGTGTCTGCTTCATGTACTAATCTTTCATTTCCTACAATTGTGTCTATTTCTTTTTGTGCTTTTTTCAGCACACTTGGATTGTTAAATAGTTCTGATATTGTCCATTCCACTGAGGTGGCAGTAGTGTCAGTAGCTGCTGTAAAGTAATCCTGTAATATTTATATATATTAATAAAAAAATCAATAGAGCAAGAGAAATACTTTCTCTTCTATTTTTTATGTTTCTTATTATATATGAGATCATCAAATATCTCCTTCATTACAGAAATGAGGGAGCATGCCAATAAATAATAGTATAAACTCAAAGTAAGGCAATTAAAAAAAAAAAAATTGAAGGAAGGCAATTCAAATATTATATCAACAATCTTCTAGAAAAAATAAAAGCATAAGGAGGAGAGAGTATATATGTACCAAGATCAATGATTTGATATGATTTCTAGTGAAATTAACCTCACAATCTTTCTCCTCATAGACATCAAGCAAAATATCAAGAAAATCTTTCACTCTCTCTTCTTCATTCCCTAGACCATCATCTACCATTTCTTTCTTTCTCAATTCCTCTCGATCATAAATAATCTTCTCCAAAAAAGCATCATACCTTCTATGTATGTCCATTGCCCTCTTTTTAAAACCTTTCAAGTCCATGTTCTTGCAAAATCCTATAAAATCTGAAATATTAAATTCTCCAAAAATTTGTGTCACCTCGCGAACCAAAGCCCTCGCTTCTTCAGCTTGGCTATTGGTTCCCGAGGTCTCAATGCTCAACATCATCCGCGATATTAAGTTGTTAGAAAGTTTCACCAAAGCTTGAGTAAGGTTCAAGCTTTCTTCATAATTAGATTTATTTGCCAAAGTTTGAATGAAATTGTTGAGTTCTTGGGTTCGAGCCGATACAAATTGTCTGATGGTTCGAATTCCCAAGAGCTCAATTGTACTAAGTTTTTTCATAAATTTCCAATATGTCCCATAAGGGGCGAAAGCGAAAGTTGCGTCGTCGTAAACAACCAAGTTGATAGCTATGTTCATTTTACGATGAGAGTAAACGAGTTCGTTTGTTTTGAGAAACTCTTTCGCAAGTGATGGTGAATTAACAACTATGAATCGAGCGGAGCCAAGTCGAAGGGATATAAGAGGGCCATATCGGTCGGAGAGGTCTCGAAAAGAATGGTGAATGAGAGGTTTGAGGAGATGGAGATGGCCAATTATTGGTATTGATGGTGGGCTTGGAGGGTGGTGTAAATTCGGTTGTGATGATGAATTCTTGTTTTTGTTGAAGTATGAGAAAATTTGGAGAAGAAAAACAAGGAGGAGAAGAATCATAGCTAATAAGTAGTAATAAGAAATCATGTTGGTTTAACGTGGAAATAAAAACATAGAAGTATTGTGAATTAAACTTATATTTATGCATGGTTTTTTAGAATACGTACACGAATTGGCATTGGCAATGAAAGAAGATATATATTTTTTCCACTTCAAATTTTTTTGGTGTTATACATATTATTGATAACGAGAGGATCGATGTGTTAAAGTCGAAATGGAAAAAATTGATTGTTACCGGTAAGGAAGAAAAAAATGGTGTTTGAAAAAATATGTGTAAGGAATCTTTCACAGCTGCTTTTACAATGGATGGTGAACTTGATAAAGTTTCAATCTATATACGACACAATTGTAGATTGACTAGAGAAAATTATAGTACAATATCAATTAAAATTAGTTATGGGTATTCTACCAACAGTATGTCAAATCTAAAATTAACAAAAAAAAAATTAATAAAGTACATGCAATTTATTTTAAGTAATTTTTTCTAAATGCAACTTAAAATCTACACTTAAAAATTCTTGTGAAATATGAATTTAAGTCATTTTCTAAAAAGTGAAAGAAAAATTTGTATCATTCATGATTTCATGTACCCATGACTTTTTTTTTAATTATGATTTTTTTTT
>JBBPBR010000003.1:61917870-61938927 GCA_037974775.1 Cicer pinnatifidum
TTTAATGAGAAAATTTTTTAAAAAAATTTATCAAAAAAATCGATTTTTTTAAATAATCGATTTTTAAACTATGAATAAATGATCTTTAAAAAAATAATCAAACTTTAACCGATGTTGAATGAAAAAAAATTATTTTTAAATTAAATTTTTCAAAACTAGTTGCTTAATTATAAACTGGTTATTTAACCATAACCAATTTTACAATTGATTTTATAGCCGTTTTTAAACCAAATAATGAATTTAGTTATAGATCTAAATTCATATATTGATTTTTAAATAGATATAGTTTAGTTTTTTTTTTAAACCAACCATGCACAACCCTATGTGTTGCTACTGGCTAGAAAAGAGAGAAGATAACAAGAGAAAGAGGGGAAAGAAAAATAAGTAATATAACCCTAATTAGTGATGTGACATAGACTTTAACGTATAACTGTATAACACTTAATGTGTCAAATAAGTATGTTTAACCGATATAGTTGAGTGTTGTGACAACATAATACATTTTCAAGGACTAAAAATGAGAGTTTACTTCATTTTAAAATAATTATTTTCTTTATTGGTTTCATTGGCAATGAATTTGATGACTACAATCCACTCTTTATAACAATAACTAACCATAATGAGTTTGTGTTTGAACATGACACTATCCTTCAATAAAATTCTCTAAAGAAACTTAAGGATTGATAGATACACATCATCTCCCCTTTGAGCAAAAATGAACACATATTTACAAAGTATAGAAATTCAATTTAAAAACCTGTATAGTACTCGAGAAAGTTAGTTTTGAAGGAAAACTAATAAGGGATAATAATTATCGATGATGATGGAGTTGGGGTTGAGGAGGCGATATATTTTGTGGAGCTGAGAATAATGTCTAGAAAGAAATAGTAATGATGAAGTGAATTAAGTAGACAAGTGGATGACCATAAAGAAAGTGAATGCATTTATTTAGATTAATAATTATAAATTATTGTCAAGTTAATCAAATAGATACATTATTAAAAATAACAAAAATGTAATTTATTTGACAAGTCATTTTGCCACTAATCATTTTTGTAAGAGAAGATACCACCATTGATTAAATGTAGATGAATCTAAAAATAGAGGAACAAAATTTAAAATACAATTTATTATGACTAAAACTGAATTCAGCCTATATTACAAGGATAAAATATAATATTAACTTAAAAATCTATAGGTATCATCCGCATGATAATAAATTTTCAATTAAAAAAATATTATTTATTTAATTTAAAATTTTATACCGTACATTTCGATACAATTGTTTTATTAACTAATAAATAAATACACTTTAAAAAATATTTAATAAGCAAATACATCATTCAACTATTTATAAATAGTATATTATTTTTTAATATATTTTTCTTAAAATATGTTAACCATTCACTATTATCAATGATAACAAATTCATTAAATTTTAAATGTTGTTTTCCGTGACAGTTTTCGAATGTTATTCAGCTATTATAATTTTATTAAATAATAATTTATTTAATTATTTATTTAAATATCAAATATGTTGATGTTTTTTTCAAATAATCAAAATTAGTAATAATTATTTTCATTTAAATTTAAATTTAGACACTTTAATTTTTAACCGTTAACTTAAATCAAACGAGATTTTGAATTAACACATTTACGGGAAAAATCCTCTTTTAATTTTCATATACTTTATAAATCTAAAAAAATTTAACACGGTCAACTCATTAAATCAACTCATTTGTGAGTCATGGAGTTTTGAAATATTTATAATTAAAATTAAATGTTTTCAGTGATTTAACTGTTATGATTAATCGGTAAAAATTATTTACCATGAAACTTTATATTTATAACATTTTAAAATTGATTCCTTTCGATTCATGCATCTATCTCTTTTTTTGTTTTTTTAATTCTAAAAATCTATTATTCGCTCTCCATAGTCCATTCCTCCTTCCCTCCCTCCCCCACTCTTCCGTCACCGTCGTCCGCAACTCCTCAAATTCTGCGCTCAAAAGGTACTATTCGTTGATTCCGCATTATCTTATTATTTGATTCCGTTTTCAGTTTCGATACTATTCGTCATTGTAAAAATCAATCATGCACGAAGAGATTCTTGTTAGTTTACTCCTTTTATCATCTGAACATAACTATTGATTCATCAATCCACACCTATCATTTCATACTTCACAAGTTATCGAGTTTTCTTTTAACTCTTAATTTGTTGAAGCGTGATTTTGAAGAATAGAATTCAACTCCCACTGGAATTATTTATTTTTATTTTTATTTCTGAAAATGGCATTTAGAGGGGCATTAGTGTAAAAATAGAAGTATTTAAGAAATCCATCTGTTTTTTGCAAATTATAACTGTGATAAACACAGTGTAGCTGCTTGGTAGAATTTTCTTGGCTCAGTATGAAGTGTAGTTAGTGTGTGGAAAATAATGGTTTGTTCAAATTTTGCCATGTTATAGTGCTATAGCACCACAATAGTGACTATTTGAAAACACTTTGTATTAAATAGTATATTGGGAAGCAATAGCGGTTTGTTCAAATTCTTCTATGCTATAGCGATATAGGTCCTCTGTAGTGGCTATTTGACAACACTAAGTGTAGTTGAAAGTTGAAACTTGAAAGAATCATGTTTTTTGGTGGAAATATTTCTTGAGATCTTTAGGGGGAATGTATAAGTTGTCAATGCGTATACGAAGGAAACGTATATAAAAGTAATGCATATTGAATACAATTTCGGAGTGTACTCCCTCCCGAATGATTTATAGGCAAAAATAGTTTATTTATCTTGGAATGAAATATGATAATTTTTTTTTAACTTTTATAGTCTATTTATTGCTACTATCTCTAAAATATCCCTCATTTAATTTAACTTTTGTTTCCAATGAATCACTTTGTTACCATCTTGAAGGATAATTTGGGTAATGCGACAATATACTTTTTTAAATGAAATTATATGATTATCATTCTGAATATGCATCATTTAGTCTATTTTTGCTTATAAATCATTCTGGCAGGAGTAATAGATTGAGAAGAGGAGAAACTGTAGTGTCAACAATTGGGGGATAAAAAAATATGAATAGGTAGAGGTTGCATAACTGGGGAAGTGGAAAGAATGGAGAGAGCTTTCCTACATGATGGGGCAGAGATATATTAGGATCCTTTAGTTTTCCTATAGGAAGCTTGTTTGGATGGGTGAGATGGAAGAGAATAAAAGAGAATGGGAAATGATGCAAGGAACTAGTTAATTTTCAGGCTCACATAGTGGGCAGGGGCTCAATAATAAGTAATTGAAGGAAACCAAAGGTGTTCAGCTGGGTGGCATTTGGCAACATTTCAACCTCCCACATAGACTTGGAAGTAGAAGGAAAAACAGTTAAAATAGTAGCCATCTGTAAGAGAATTTTATTCCCTTGGTACAATGACTAATTTATTTTTCTCTCAAGTAAAAATTTTCATATTTATCAAGACGATGTCTAATTATGTACCATGCTATTTGTTATATATCAAACAATATTTATATTCATAAAGGTTTTAAGCGCCATCAATTACTATTACTCTTTCTGTACCCATTAAAAATTTATGGACAATTAACTATTGATGACATATTTAAGGAAAATATGAATGGAAGCTTAATTATTCTTGAACAAATTAAGAATGAAATTTTGTTCTATGTTGACACTTGGTACTACCTATGAGGATTAAAGTTATTATAATTCATTTACTCAACAGTGGATATGGTATAGTTATGTCCTATGGGTAGATATTGAAGATGTTAAGTTTAAGCAGTGAAATGATTTCTTTAATGGCTCATTTTTTCTCAAGAACCAGAGGTAAAGTTGTTTTTACACAACTGCTGAAAGTTTTGTTTTGTTTGTTAAATGAGCCGAACCTGTGGTTTTGCATGTTCAAGTCATTAAATACATACATACGTGGGGTATTTCTAGCGAGCGTGAGATGTAATAAGACTTATTCTATAGACGATACAACCATGCATAGAGATGGTAAAAATATATTGAAATATACTGTTGACTGTATTTACGCTGTATGGTTAAAATTATCTCTTCTTGTGAGAGCACGTTCTTATATGATACACTTCATAACAGAGGGAGCTTATTTGACGAGTGTCTGAAGAGTCGATTTTGAATACACATGGATTCTATGCAAGTAAATATAGACTTGGCCATCGATCTGTAGTTGTATGATCATGGATTCAAGAGTAATTCCTCTCACGCTTTTGCATGGCATGTGTCAATAGTAGTATAATTATAATATGTTAATTTAATAGGTTAACATTACATATATTTTTGGTCTGACCAAATTATCTTTTAACTAATTATATCATATATGAGAAAAATTGAATGAATCATAAATACAAATTTAGCTCATTAACATAAAGGCTCAAGTACTACATGCCTTGGTATTTTACTCAGTTTGAGCAACATGTGTGCTTGAGATGATTGGAGCTTGAGCCCAGAAAATGTGCTTTGAGCCGAGCCTAGCTTAGCTCATTTTAACTCTACTGATTTCTGGTTGGGCATTGTGACTAAGTTCATTGCTCATTATGGTGCATAATATTAGTAGAGGTGCAATATGATTTTGAGTGATGCGCAACATGATGGGGATGGAATGTTTTTTTGTGCTCAGATTATGTTAGGAGCATTTACTATAACTAAGCATTTAGAGAAAACTAAACTTGAATATTTAGGTGGAAATCTCTATTGTTAGACTTGCTATGTAGTAAATGTTTTTTTCGTGGCTTCTCTTTGGTGTTCACGGTTGTATATGGATTATTTTCAGAAGTCTCTTTGGGTAGATATGGACATTACCTAGTAAATAATTTTTATTTTATCTGTCTTTTTGGAGATTTTACCCCCTTCCCTTTGTTATCTTTCTTTTTCTTGTTTTTATTTATTTTTATTTTAAAATAAAATCTTTAAAATATGACTAGAGTTGGTTTGGGTGTTGTTGACACCAATAAAACCAAACCATTTTTTGTCATACTAATGTACATAACAACAATAAGCACCTTTTCTGACTATGTAAGGTCAATTACATGGACAAAATGATAATACGACACGTGGACCGTAAAGATAGAAAAGTGATTTTTTGCACGTCATTAAGAAACACGTCACTCTAGATCTCCGATTACGTGGAAGAATCTTATTGTAGGTCTATTGAAAACAAGGTGGGACCAGTTGTAGTCAAAGGGAAAAACCCGTGCAAATGTGAGGTAATGTTTGTGGGCGCAGATCTACTTGTAAAGATATTGGGTATTTGATGACTCGACAAAACCTTCACATTAGTTATGCCCCTTTGAACTAACCCCCTCCCTCCTCTCTCTCTCTCTCCACCCGCATATGCTACATCGGTTTTGAAACAACACAGGTAGATACTGCATTAATGAGTAGCTAATCTATGGCGTTCAGGTCAGTATTATATTTTGTTGTCAACGAAGTTGCAAATGACGTAAAATACCTAGGGTTTGCTTTTCTCCAACCTGAATTGTGAACTTCTCGTGATTTGGTTTGTGTGACCTAAATTTTGGTTTTATTGTATTGAATTAAGAAATAGTGTTAAGAAATATGAATGCATTATTTTTGTATGATCTTCTTTATTGTATGAAAAAGAAGATATTTTGCATAATCTTCTTGGTTAGGAAACTCTCGAGCGGACATGAATGCATGCCTGAGATTATTTAAAACATTAGATGCACAGCCTTCTAGGTGGTTTTACCAAAAAATAAATTAAATGGCGAGGCTACATATTCTGCAAAAGCCGTATTTTGAATTGGTTAAATGTACGTGTACCATACATAACTGGTAACGCACAAGGGGGACATGGCAGCGCCATCTAACAGAATTTCAGTGATGACAAATAGCAAGTTTTGTGCATAAGTACTAGACAAGTCTAATTTCTTCTCATGCTAAATATTATTTTACTTGTTGACTTTAACTTGAAGGAGTTGGGATGATTTGATACAAACATGTCCACGTATAGCAGTCTACCTTTAATCTCCTTATATGCATATAGAAGGGAAGTGAGTATTATTAAAGCAATAAAGAGTGATGTTTTTAATGTCTGTTGTAGCAGTTATAAATCTCAGATTGACACACGCCCCTGATAATCTACCCCTTTTATATACAGCCTTAAATTGAATAGCTGAATTCTGGCTTTGAGGACATGTGTTATGAGTTTGTGATGGTAATCGAAGAGTTTTTACGACCTATTGGTTAATTTGAACCAACATTTTAGCTACGCATTCCAAGGTTAGGTTTCTCATTGAAAGCAAAGTAGTGAGTGTGTAAAAAAGTTCTTTTGGAGTAGTTAAAATTTTGAAGGTGAAAAGTGGACTTGGTCAGATATAGACATTACTTTCTGATGCTATTTTGTTGCTTGGTAAGTCATGTGTTTCATGCTCTCACACTTTTAGATTGAAGTTCAATCTTCAATGTCAGGATTGCATATAGTGCATATCTGAAGCTTTCTAGAAAGGAACCAATTCTTCTTTGACTGTACAAGATACAGTAATTAAAAAGTGATAAAAAGCTTGTGCTTTTATTACACAATAAAATATTAGATCATTCTTGATGATACCTTCTGTCATTCTTTGTGGCTCTGACAAACTAATTGAACTGAATCAGAAAGAAGTCACAGTGAGTATAAATTTTATGGAATTGAACTCCCAACCCCTGGTTCTGTACCAATGCAATATAGGAAAAGAGGTCAAGGATGGAGACTAAAGAAATGGTTGTAATAGTCTAAGGTGTTGGGTGAACACAAATGAATGGTTTGACATTATATATCTAAAATGGTCCTTCATGCAATAGTCTTTTGGTCACAAAATGTTGATAATGCACAGGTCGAGTTACCTTGTGATGAAATTCTGCTTTTAATTAGAAGAATAGGTGTGATAAAGATTGAACTCTAGACACTTGTTCATTAAGTCTTTGATACCATATCTAGCACCAACTATCTCAAAAGCTTGTGAATGGTTTTAAAGTGTTTTAACAATGGTATTGGTACCCAAGTGTCTGAGAGACTAGTAACTCTCTTCTGACATAGTTCCTACTTCCTACAAGATAGGGCCCCTACTTATTTCTTCTGATGTAGTGTAGGCCTACTATCATAAACTAGCTGTTTCTCTTTCCAAAGTTAAAATTTAAGACTATCTTATGCTTGCTCATGCATACTGGATTACCGATTACTTGTGCTATATATTTACTCATCAAATTTTTCTGATTTATTTTGCTGACACATGGCTGTTCTGTATTCATAATAATTTGCCAGAACTCGAATGAGGATTGCCGAGGAGGAACCATCTCACAGCAGTAAACAGGCAAGTACAACCACCTGAATGTGACTAAGATCCATGAGACTATTTTCTCCCCCGCGTCAACTTTTTTCATGACAGGAATTTGAATACGTTCCATTTATTTGCTTGAACAGGCGACATACTTGATATCAGCAGTGAATGAATTGCACGGACTCAACTCTCGGGACCTCTATAGATTATTGAAAGATGCTGAAAATTTTACTATTCACTATCTTACTGGAAAAGGAGTGCTGCTGAAGGTTGTCTAATTCTTATCATCTTGATTTTATTTTATATTTTTATCAGACTTCTCTTTCTAAATTTTATTTGTAAACAGATTGATATGGCCAAGCTTGCAAGATTTCTTCCATTGCATCTTACTTCAGCACTAATCTTTTCTAAAAGAGGTGAAACTACGTTCAGATACTTGCTCTGTGGTATTCGCCTGTTGCATTCCTTGTGTGATTTAGCCCCCCGACTTCCTAAACTTGATCAGGTCAACAGTAGTAATCCTTATGATCTTATTAACAATTATTGTATTTTGCTTCTTGTGGTTTTTTGTGCTTGTTTTATTTTCTGCAAAAGGCATGTTATCTTATCTAAAAGTTGAATATTATTGAAATTCATCAAAAGTTTGAACAATGTCTTTTGTCTACTAAAGAATGATCTGCTAACCATCAAAAGTTAGATGTAAATTCTGATTTCAGTATGTGGAATATGATTACAGATTTTTCTACATGATGTGAAAGTGGTGGAACAGCTGATTGATTTGGTTTTCTACATGCTTATTATTCTTAGTACACACAGACAGGTTTTCTTCAGTTCTTATCTCTGCATTTTAATATACTGTACCGTTTATCTGTATTGAGTTTGCGCTCGTGCTGCAGGAAGATCGTGCTTTTAGTCTTAGGTACCTTTCACATTCCGCTCTCGTAGCATGCAACTTACATCTATTAACAGCGTTTATATCGACACAGTTGCAAGATATTGCCAATATTTTGCTTGCTCATCCAAAGGTACAAGTTGACCTCTACTTTTTGCTTTAGTTGCTAGTTTTAAAATTACCATTCTGTCCGTGTCCATTGGACATGGCTGACAGAAAATGTTTTTCATGATATATTTATCATTTACATTTTTTTAGATCCTTTTTATGGGTAAATATTTAAATTCCATTATACTTATCTCTCAAATGTGATGAACTATCAAAAGGGACTTTTGTGTCAATTTGTTTCTTTATCCTGAAAAAGGACACAATACTGTCATATAGAATTGTTTTCCAGTTAGTTAAATGTTTTTCTTGTATAATCTCTATTCTCATGACACAAATTCAATGTTACTATATAATATATCCCATTTATCATGTGGCTAATTATAATTCTTTCTGTGATAGGTTGACTTATTTATGGATGCAGCTTTTGGATCAGTTCGCGTGGTTGTTAGGAGTCTTGAGATTACATTGACAGCTTGCTACAAAGATTTTTCCATGGAATCAAATCTTTCGGCTGAACAAGTAGTGTATTTTCTCTGCCAGCAATGCGAGGCTTCTCTACAGTTTATTCAATCATTGTGCCAGCAGAAATTGTTTAAGGAGCGCCTGCTCATGAATAAGGTTTTCCTAATTAGATTTCTTTTAAAATTTGGAGTAACACATCAAGATGTGATTATGTCTTTAAATTTGTGTATCAAAATTTGGAGTAACACACTGGTTTAAAACAAAATCAATCTTACACTAACAAATAACTTTTCATGGGATGGGATGACTTTCCCATGAAATCCAGTTGGATTAAAAGTTGTGTCAGATAGGTGCATAAAAATTTACAATGGTCAAAAATTGTTTTATATTCCATTAGATATACCAACAAATGCTCTAATATGTACTTTGTGAATATAAAAAAGTTTGAAATATAAGAAAGTTTGAACTATCTAATTTCACAATTTCTGTCAATATTAAAAAATTTGGACTGGTCATTGACTTAGTTAGGCTACCAGAGCAATTACAAATCAAATCAGTGAAATTGGTTGAATCGTTTGAACCAGTATATATATTATCAAATTTAAAAAATTCATAACCTGTTGATTTCATACTTGAATTTTTTGAAAAAATGAAAGCCATACAGAACAGAAATTTGAAATTTGAAAATATATGATTAGTTTTACGATTCTAATATAGAATAACATCATTTATAATTGTTAACTATTTGAAGAGAACAAATAACCACTTAACACAATTAATAATCATTAATGGGAAATGTTAGGGACACGCTCTCGAAAACTCCTTCTAACCCAATCTTTTATTGATTAAAATTATATGGGTGTATTCTACTAAAAAAAAGTATATGGTTGTCAAATGTATGTGGAGTGCACTACAAAATAGGGATGCCAATTTTGAAAGCATGTTGCTAGCACTCCTAATTGTTAATAGGTTTTTTCTAATTGCACATGGACACACATATATTCATGTACAATTGTATAAAGGTGATGCATACACACGAAATAAAAAAAGCAAAAACATATAATAATAGGATGACTTGGCTTAAACTATCTGAGCCATTGGTTTTATACCAACAGGCCTAGTAAAATCAGTTTTCGTTGGTTTTAATACATTTTTCGGTCCGGTTAGTGGCTCAGACCTACATAATCCCAGCCCAAACCATCAGACTAGCTGGTCTAAACTGGTTATTAAATCTATGCTTTTTGTTGTTCCTTTTTTTTTTTAATTTTAAATTTGAGGTGTAAGATCAACATTATAGATAATATTCATTCAACCACTAGATAGATAAAAGTTATATTATATGCTTTATAAATTTACTGGAAGATAAGTACACACTAGTGTCAACCAACCCTAAACACAGCCCTTTTTTTTCTTGCCCTGTTAAAAGCTGATCAATCAACTACCCGAAGAGAAAGGTGGTACACCAATAAGGATGTATAACCAGGGGGAGAAGTGTGAGTTCATGATGCCAAGTACTTCATTTGATGAACTGGCTACTTGCAACTTAGAGACTATGAAAGATGAATAGATGATTAATATCATTCTACTTATTTGGTTGGTTGATGCAATGAATTACCCACTATACTTGCATATATGAACTGTATGCTTATTTTATTTTTGGTTACAGGAACTGTGTGGAAAGGGAAGCATTCTTTTCCTTGCTCAATCTATCTTGAAGTTAAACATTCAACCATCTTTTCCAACTAGGATTGTGGCTGGAATTTCTAGGCTGAAAGCCAAAATACTATCCATTGTGAGTAGTGTGGAAAATCTGATACATATGCCTGCTTTTGAATTTTACCTAATTCATAATTTGTTCAAATTAGAGGGTAAATCTTGGCACAACTGTTTGGTTGCTTCCATGTTACCTGTTGCTCACAGATTCGAGTTATAGAAACAGTCCGTGTGTTTTTTATCTTCCCTAGACATCATGATGGTGGGAACTTTGTGCTGTTGGCAGTTTTTTTTTACTCTTCCTATTTTCAAAATTATGTCTATTATGAATGAATAACACTGTCGCTACTTTCTTTATACAGCTGCTGAGTTTATGTGAAGCAGAAAGCATTTCTTATCTCGATCAAGTAGCCACCTCCGCACAAAGTTTAGATCTGGCTAAATCTGTTGCATTGGAGGTTTGTTTTTAGCTTATAGGCCAATTATTAATTTGGTGGGGAGCAAATAACATAATGGCTTATTTAGGGGGAAGTAACCGAAAAGATGGGTCATTAGAAGTATGAAGTGGGAAACAGTAGGTGCTGGGTGTAGGAACGGTTCCTATATCAATAAGAGGTTTCTCTCTTCTTGAGAGTGCCATTGTCATTTCTACGGCTATCTCCATCCATTTTTATTATTGCTCTGTGATAAGGATTTATTTCTCTGGTTTAGTTGTTTCAGTAGTATCAATCTAATATATTATTTCGTGTTTATATTTTGGTTCTTATTAGTTCCTAATTCTAGTTTTATTTTCATGATTTAGATTTTGGACTTGTTGAAGACTGCTTTCGGAAGAAACCCTGGGCATCTCACTACTACTAATAGAAGATACCCAATAGGGCTTTTACAGCTTAATGCAATGCGTCTAGCTGACATTTTCACTGATGATTCACACTTTCGATCTTTCATCACAACTTATTTTGTAAGTTATCATTATGTGAATAATATTAAGGATAACTTGCTTTACTGATTTGGAGTCCACTCGTTCTGTCTCTGCAATGCTTATGGTTGGTGGTTATTTTTTTCCATTTACTGTAGTTTTTTAGTTGAGACATATACAATCAATTAATGTCCGTTCACTTTCTGATTGATTACAGTTGATGTATTATCTGCAATTTCTTTGATTTGTCAAATGTTTATCTGCAATTTCTTTGATTTGTCAAATGTTCATCTGTATTATTTGCAATTATTGACCCTTTAGGAATTTGATTTGGATCCTTTGCATGTGATTCCAGACTAAAGTTCTGACAGCAATAATATCACTCTCCCATGTGGATTTTTTATCCTCTTGGTGCTCATCTAATGTCATAGAAATGGAGGAAGATGCAAGTGTTGAATATGATGTCTTTGCTACAGTTGGATGGATTTTGGATAATAGTTCATCAATGGATCTACAGAACTCAACAGTCTTCGAATTGCATCTGATACCTAACATCACGCCTTCTGCTTCTTATGCACATCATAGGACATCATTATTTGTCAAGGTCATTGCAAATCTTCATTGTTTTGTTCCCACCTATTGTGAAGGTTGGTTTTTTGCCAAATACATGCTAATCTTTATTATAAATTTGATTGTTTGGCCGCTGTATATATTTTCTTGTATCAATTTTCATTTTAAGTTTACTCTGCAGAACAGGAGAGGAACTTTTTCATTCGCAAGGTCCTGGAGTGCCTGCAAATGGATCTATCTAATTTGCTTCCTGGGTTTTCTTTCCCATCTGATGCTCCTAAAGCTGCTACTGTTTGCAAGAACCTACGTAATGATTTTTTCAAATTATTTTGAATTATCAGCAATGTATTCTTACTTTCTTACAAATAACTTTCTTTTGTAGGCTCTTTGTTAAGTCATGCAGAATCTTTGATGCCAAAATTTTTAAATGAAGAAGATGTCCAACTTCTAAGGTAACTTGTCCCTGTTTTAGTTCTCTTTTTAGTGTTAATTATAGTAAGCCTATGGAAGGTAACAGGTCAGGCTTAGACCCTTTTTTTTATTAGGCTAGGCTTGGGCCTTGCAAAACCGAACCTATTTCCACCCCTAATTGTGTATCAGCCACGTATATAATGATTCTTTCATGATCAGAATGGCATTAAAGGCATCTCCTTGTGCCGCTAGAATAAAATTTAAATTTTTCCAAAGCTTATTGTGGAAAATAGTCAAGTTTTTTACTGTAATGACATTGGCAGATGTTTCGACAGAGTTTCAAGCATTGTCCGTAACATATGTTCATGATTATGGACTAGGTAGAGTTGGTAAATGTTGTATGGTGGGACAAAGGAGAGGTTGTTGTAGCCTTGTAGGCACCAGAGGAAATTGGGAAAACTTCGTCTTTCGCATTTTTTATTTTGGTACCACTTGTAGACGACCCACAAATATTAGGGGGAGAGGATTGGAAATGTTGACAATACTCAATGTTGAAGTTACGAGTTTTAGATAAAATAAAGATGAAAATATTATGTAACTTAAATATTTGAGGTGCTACCTCAGTCGTAAGAGCTTAGGCCTTGAAATTGGTACCTCAAGGTACCAAGTTCAAATCTCCTCGAGGACAGTTGTAAATATTAGTGTCATTTTGATTAATAAAAATTTCCCCCTTTCGTTGTATTTATATTATGTTTAAAATAAATGCAAGTTAATGTGATTGCTAATTCTAATCCCATTAGCAACTAACTAGACAATAGAATATTTTACATGTGAGTAATCCCAACAACATATTTTACATGTGACTAATTCTAATACAAATCATGATAATAATATAGAAAGTTTACACGGTGGGAACATGCCAACAATAAAGTCAAATTTTGACATCATAGTTTAAATATCCACTTGCAAATTTATCTATGGCACCGACAGGAGTTTATGAAAATTCAAATTTGTGCAAGCCTTGTTAAAAATTGAGAAGCATATTCTCTAACTATCTATGTCTAACACATTATTTCTTATTGGTTGTAAAATCAACTGTTATAATTTATAGGCTTAATTGTAGTTTTGGTCCCCCTATTTTGTTCCGCAAACGGAATCGGTCCCTCTATTTTAAAATTGCTCTATTTTGGTCTCTCCATATTTTTTGACTAAAAAATGACATGACATGTTTTAAATGACATGACATACAATTTGATAATGTGAAATGATCAACACTTATCAAGAAACCTCCCTAATAATTTTATATTCAACTTCATAAATGATTCATTTTTGTAATTTAATTAATGAGATGTAAATAGTTAATTGATCTGGATTATTCTACATTATCAGATCGTTTTCAACACATTTAAAACATGTTAACATCACCATTTTTGTGTCAAAGAATTGAGGGAGGGGCCAAAATTGAGGGATTTTAAAATGGGGGGACCAATTCCGTGAACAGGTGAAAATAAAGGGACCAAAACTGTAGTTAAACCTTATTTATATCTTATATGTAGAAAAATCTTATATGTTTAAAATTTGCTTGCAGGGTGTTTTTTCGTGAAATACAAGAACAATTTACTTCTAATGGCTTTGGGGAAAATCATGTTCAAGTAAATATTTTTCTTTATATCCAAGCTGTTAACAATGTCGTTTGTTTATAGTTTATTTTCTTAAAAACTTTTTGCTTCTGTTATGCTTGTGAAACTCAGGATAGAAAATTTGAGGAATCATTATCCTGGGACTGGGATAAGTTTTCTAAACTCGTCAATGAACATTATCAGACATGTGCAAAGTTTTTTTAACCTCAGTATGGGATCACATGGGAAGCCTACTTGGTTTTTTATAATAGTTATGATTTATGATAGTTGTTGTGCCAATGGAAATATAATTAAAATTGATCTATCTTTGGAAGTAGTTTACACCTTTGAATGTAAAAAATCAAATACTCAAATTGTGTTATTTGGTTACTTGGTTTTAGCTTGTCATCTACTTAATGACTTGAACAATAAAGTTTGATTTTCTGTAGGAGGCTCAGAGTATAGGCATCCGCTCATCGCTTTTGCAAATAAAAGAATCTTCTGAAGCTGATAAGAAAGTTGGTAACTTGAAGGAGGGAATGTCTGAGAATTCTTCATTTCCATGCATAGGTCAGCATAATACTAGAATTGAAAACACAAATCTGGGAGACGACTTAAATATGCAACATCAGGTAGATGGTAAAGGCATGTCTAGTAAAACTGTGTTAAGAGGAGCAAGAGATATAGACAAGGATGCTCAGAATGCCGAAACAAGTGGTTCAGATACCAGTTCTGCAAAAGGAAAGAATGTCCTTGATCATGCAGGTGAGTCAAAATCCCCGGAGCGTCATAGAAAGGTTGCAGTTGGAGAAACTCCAGAGGAAGAAAAGGTGGAAACTGTACAAAGGAGAAAACGGAAGCGAACTATAATGAATGATAAAATGGTGAAATTGATTGAGAGAGCACTCTTGGATGAGCCGGATATGCAGCGAAATGCAGCTTCACTTAAATCATGGGCTGATAAATTAAGTCAACATGTATGTAAATTCAGCTACACCGACAATTATTATTATTTTTTTGACTCGTTTTCTTCTTTAAGACGTTACTTCTTTATGTTTCCCAGGGTTCAGAGATTACACCCTCTCAGCTTAAAAATTGGTTAGTTTACACCCTCTTTCTTCTCAGTTTAAATATTTATTTGCAGTTTTTGGACATTATATGTCAATTTATTTTATAGCCAAATTGATTTGTCGTGGAATTTCATGTTTGCCGTATCAGGTTGAACAATCGAAAAGCTAAGCTAGCCCGGACAGCCAAAGATAATTCAGTGCCAGATAAGCAAAAAGGGCCAGTAAAAGTGTCCTCGGACTCACCTGACAATCTTGGTAAGCAAGAAAACATCTTAAACCTGGAGAATAAATTCTGGTAATAATTGTGAACCTTAACTTGCTGAATTTGTTGATGCAGGTCCTCTAGAAATTGTTCGTTGCAATGTCGGTCAGCGTGCTGTGCTTGTAAATGTGAGAGGAGAGGAGATTGGCAAAGGGAAGGTAGTTCAGGTGAAGGGCAAGTGGCATGGGAAGAACTTGGAGGAATTAGGAATCTATGTTATGGATGTTTATGAGCTATATGCTGATAAAGGGATGAAGCTACCCTACACATCAGAAGCTATTGGTACTTCATTTGCAGAGGCTGAAAAAAAGTTAGGTGCCATGAGAGTGTTGTGGGATTCACGTAGAATTCTTGTACTTCAGCCTGAGTGAGCACAAGGTGTTATAAAATACTAGCAGTGATGTGACCCCATACAAACCAACTTTTTTGAAATGTTCATTTTTTTTTTTTTTTAACTTAAAACAAATTAAAATATCAAAATTTTAAACTGTGTTGAAATATGAAACCTTTAATTTTGAAAATTTTCAAAAATTGGTTTAATTAATAGGAAATTTATTTGATGATGATTTGCAAATAACCTATTATGTGTAAATTGATTGATCGAAGAAATTTAAATGATCATTTCAAGAAATTAAATATATTATTATTATTTTAATTTAAATGATCATTTCAAGAAATTAAATATATTATTATTATTTTAATGACTAAATCGAATAACTAATGAAGAAAAAGTATTGAAGACTTTTTTATTTTTTTTATTTTTATTTTTTATTTTTTATAGAATATAGTTAGTATATTTGTTAGGGAGAGGTGAGGAATGTTAGTGTTAGAGATTGAATGCTAGATAGATCTACATGTAACTCTTTCATTTCTCGAGCCAAGCTACTAGGTTATGGAAAATGTTGATTAAATATAAAAATTTAGTATAAGATATTATTAGATGACTGAGAAAAAGAAAAGTAGAGTACGACATACTCTTTGATTGAAATGAGAATTCATATCAAGGTAAATTTGCACGATTGGAGTAGATTCAATGTGTTCTTCAAGATTTATGTCCATTGCATTCCTCACAACTTCTTACCGTCTTTCGCAGTTGAAAAACCTATTCTTAGAAATAATTTTCTTAGGAAATAATAATGGAAAACTTATTATCAGATTATTTTTTATAAATTGTTTGGGTTATATTCTGAGAATTTTAGAAAAAATTGAATAGATAAGTAGTTACATCAATTTTATTCCCACTATCATGTAATTTTTTTTGTTTTGCTTTGATAAATCTATATTTGATCTCTATGAAAAAAATAATGAGATGTTAACATCCCTTATCAAGTCCTCCACTACTATGATTGTGTTGTAAAGTTGGAGTTGTCCGGATTTATTTCAAATCACCTACATGTGATCAATGACGGATTCGGGAAGTGGAGTAATTATTTATCATAAATATATTTATACAATACATATATTATAAACATATTAGTAAAATTATGATATCATTACTATTAAACAAAAAATTATACCACCTTTAAGAACGTTTAAGATTGGTTGCATCTTGCAAAGATGATAATACAATAAGTCAAACAATGAGACACAACTAGAGGTGATTAGAAAATTTAGTTTTTATGTTTGGTAATATGAGAAGTGTGTTTAGTTCTCGAGGCAAGACAGACTTAAAACTCCATGAATCTATGCTTCCATCAACTTTTTATTTATTAACATTATGGCTTTGATGTGGCTGGGCATTTACATCTTTTGACGTGGTGAACGTAGTCCATTCAGTTTTCATAGTTATTAGAACTATATTATAACAATATTTAATAGTTTGTGTGTAGGGTGATCATAATAAGGATTGTATGGGTCAAAATGCCAAAATATTTTGTTATTTGTTCATAAAATAATAAACAAGTGGGTTCAGCTGTCCCCAATGCCCACACTACTGTAGACATGTGGTACTATACTAGGCATCACGTCTGCAAATCCATCACGATTTTCCTTCAAATTAATTGAAATTCCATTTTGTAAATTAAAGTGACATGAATAGGTTACTTTGAAAAAAAGGTTCATTTTGTATATTATATTGACTTAAATAGTCATTTTATATACTAAAACAAACAATAAAATTTTAAAAAATTTATGGTGCAAAATTTGAAGAAAAAAAATATACTATATTAATTTAAGAGATAAAATTATTATTTAATAAATATGAGGAATAATTAAAACCGATTTTTACAAATTCAAAAACTAAAATATTTATTTATTTAAAATATGATTTTTTTTTCTTTCATTTTGTACACAAATTTTCAAAGATTTTATTTCTATTAATGCAAATTTAACCCCAATTTATCTCTACTAATTTTTCTATTAATCCAAACCAGCAAAAGGAAATTTTAATATTTCTCTCTTCTCTATATTCATATAACTCAACATGGGCTGGACCATGACTCCAACTGGATTTGAAATGGATCCTTCCAACTCGATCCGTCAAAAAATGGGCCGATCCGGGCCCGTTTCAATTACTCGTCTAGAAAATAGTTCGTATATATTTCTTACACGCCAAACCGGTAAACCCTAGAACCGGCTTGTTCCTCTTCCTCCGACGCACAGGTCTGTGACACTTCCTCTATTACTCTCTGCTAATTGCTTTGTTTCACTCATTCATTCATTAAAATATCGCAGATTTTTTATTTTTCATTTTTTATTTTTTCTTCTTCATGAATTAGGGTTCTTTAACAGGTAGAGTTTCTTTCCTCTCCGCAACTCATGGCCCCTAAAGGTAACTTCACGTTCATCTTTTTTGTCTCTTCAATTTTCCGTTTCCGTTTTGTGCGTATTTCAACGATAAATTTCCTAGTGGAAAATATGTGTTATTGAAAATTTCAAACTAATGTTAATCAATATGTTGTGAATCGAAAAACATGAGTAGTGCATTATTTTCTGTGATCTTCTAGGAAATATTTGTCATTTCGTTTTATTTATGATTGAATTTTGGGTAATTGGACGAGATTATTTTGGCTCACCATATGGTAAACAAGTACTTCTGTAAATGTTCGAAAAACTTATAAAATAGTTAATGTTATATCATATGCTTTCAGGCATAAATAATAGTTAAGCTCTTGTATTATGGCTCTGTTTGGTTAAGCAAATTAGTTAAGCTTTCATAGCATATAATAAAGTCAAGCTGTTTAAACATGATTTATAAGCTGTTTTAATAAGTTATTAGTGAGCTTATGGAAATAAACTGTTATGTCATAATCTGTTTTCGTAAGCTCTCACAAATACTGGTAATACAATTGCCTACCTTTTGTAAGTTATAAATTGGAATGAAATAAGATATGTAGTTTGGGAGAAGATTCTATTGCCAGAAAGAATTGTGGGATCTTTGTTTTTGATGTGACTTTTCGTTTGGGCTTTTTGTGCAGCTGATGTTTCTAAGAAGACTGATCCAAAGGCACAGGCCTTGAAAACTGCCAAGGCGGTCAAGTCAGGCCCTTCCTTTAAGAAGAAGGCCAAGAAGATCCGTACATCTGTCACTTTCCATCGCCCAAAGACACAGACAAAGGATAGGAACCCAAAATACCCTCGTATTAGTGCCACACCAAGGAACAAGCTTGATCACTACCAGATTTTGAAGTTCCCACTTACCACCGAGTCTGCAATGAAGAAGATTGAAGATAACAACACCTTGGTTTTCATTGTTGACTTGCGCGCTGATAAGAAGAAGATAAAGGATGCAGTGAAGAAAATGTATGACATCCAGGCAAAGAAGGTTAACACCTTGATCAGGTGAGCATTTATGCAGTAATTGTTTAATGAGTAAATAATCTGATAGCTCATTGTTGCTAATAGCTGTTTTATACTGGTAGTTAATTACATACTGGACTATCCTTTGCAGGTTTAGTTGGGGTGATACATGAATTTTGAGATGATTTCTAGTCTTTTAGATTTTCTTTTTCTCAGTCTTTTTGAACCATTTCCGTCCTATCATTTGGGTTTTTGCAGTTTTCTGTTTAATGCTGAATATGTTTGGGCAACATTACTACTACAACTAGTTCACTCCAATGTTATCATTGATGACCTGATGACTTAGTAATTTGAGTCTATAAGCACAGGGTTGATAGTTTCAGTTATGGAATCTTGAGAAATGCTTAGGGATATACAGAATAATACTATCTCTACAATTTAATTAATTAATGTAGTTCCATATGGAGTTTGCAGCTACAATATCTAAACTTGAATTCTGAATTTGTTGCAGGCCTGATGGTACCAAAAAGGCCTATGTTAGGTTGACTCCTGATTACGATGCATTGGATGTTGCAAACAAGATTGGCATTATCTAAGTACCTGGCTTTTCTCTGGTTCTATTTAGATGTTAGACAGTTCTATGGTGATCATCGATGGAAACTTTTGGAAAAGGGATAAGTTCTATAATTTGTGCTTTGTTGTTTTGTATTTTTTCTTTCAATTGATGACACTTATCAGACCTTGTGTTTCAATTTTGACTGGAGAGTTATTTAAATTGATGATTGACATGAGCACACATTAAATTTTTTCAACTTTTCTCAGAATTTGGGTTTTGTTTAAACATGTTTTTCAAAGCTGAACTATCGCATAAGGGATATATAGATAGTGCTAGGGTGGGATTTTTATTTTTGTTTTTTAAAATGAATAGGGTTTTAAGATTAGGAAGGCACTAAATGAGAAATAGAAACTAACGTATATTTTGATGCTACGAGGAACAAGGTTGGGGGAGTTTCGTGATGAATGATTGAAGTGTCCGCATCATGGGCCATATTACTCTGTAAATCAGCACGTTTGTTGGGCACACGGTAAAAATAATGCCTTGCTGTACACGAAAAATCTTCATTACGTTACGAGGGATGAAAAACGAAACTGTACCCATTGGTATCAGATTAGTTGATAAAATCCGCGCTGGCATGGAACAAATTCTTAAACTGGAATACAAGTTTTTATTTTACTGACAGTGTAAATTCTAAGTGATTAAAAGATGTTAATGTGTTTTTTTAATATAAGTTCAATTGAGAAATCTTTATGGTAGGTTTGATACTCAGAGCATATATCTGTCGGTCACAAATTTAATTTTTCAAATAGAGCTGATAATAGATTACTACTATATGTATTCATGAATTCTTTGATATCATTTCGTTAGTCAAACAATTGATTATGGTTATATTGATTCAACAAATTAAACTTAATTATTTGTTATCTGGTATCAATTAGTAGTTTGTTGCTGTAATGAAAAAGGTTCTTTTATCTCATAACTTGTAAGTCTATTTATATATAAATCATTCTTAATTAATTAGCACATGTTATTCTATCAATTAAGTAACTGATTGGTTAGTTAGTTAGTTATATCTAATTGTTATATTACTTGAATTACAATTAACTTAATAAATTTTTTTTAATTCAAATATCTATGTGATACTACACTTAACATTGGATAATATATGAATTTGAGCTTGTTTCTTCCAACTTGATTTCTTAAGAAGTAGAATGTTGTCTCTATATGCTTGCTTCTTCTACTAGACACATGATTTTTATGTTATATTGATCGTTGAGATGTTGTCAATCATCAATGAATTTGTTTCATAATCTAAAACTTGATATTTATATATATGTTTAAAAAAATTATTATTTTTTATTTGAAGTTATTTAATTAGTTACTCCATCCGTCTCAAAATAATTGAGTCATTCAATTATTTCAC
>JBBPBR010000003.1:61943785-61962503 GCA_037974775.1 Cicer pinnatifidum
ATATATAGCACTCAATATCTATTTTTTATCCAAATATAAAACTTTTTTACTAATATTTAATATACAAACAAAAAACACATTTATTTTTTCTGCTCATGTTATGATAGTTTTCATCTTTACCCATAGTGAGAAAAATCATAAATCATTTTATTATATCTATAGTGGAAGACTATGGTTTTCTTATCGAAATTTGATACGTAAAATTTATAAACTTTCAAATCTTTATGTTATCGAATATTTATGTTAAAAGTTTATTTTAACTCTTAAGTTTTACATACACCACTTTAGGTTTTAAATAGGATTTCAAGTTTAATAAGATTTTTAAAAAGGCCAATTTTTTTTTATTTTTTTATAAATATCAAACTAAAACTTAAAAATAAACCTATAACGCAGATAATAGACCAAACCTATATATTTATGTCCTTACTCAAATCATGCAAATCTTAATTGGAGCTTACGTAATTTTACCCTGGCTATTATTGTAAAGCACACGATGGTTTCAATTTTTTACATTATCTAACAATGGGTTTACTAGATTGTGCTGTGCAGTACCCAATTATATAATATGTCTAACTGAACCTTAATAAATATTTTTTGATGTTGCATCTTTTCTCATGCCCTTTTCATTCTATATAACCCTTCCCTTCAAAATAATTGAATCAAACAAACAACTTGAATTTAAAATATTTCTCTCTAACCAAAGAAACTCTTAATTAAACTTTTAATATTAGTGCATCCATGTGCCACATAATATAACTATCGTGCACAACTACACAGTTATTAAAAAAAAAAATGTAGTGCTACTGTTGTCTCTGTAATAAAGTTTCATCTAGAAAAAAAAGTATATCATAATTTGTATTTTATTGATAGAGGGAAATTATTATGAGATTAATTTGTTTAGGAAACGTACAAAAGTTGTTAGTTAGAATAAAGTTAGTTTGTGTAGGACAAAACGGTTTAAATTAATTACTTGAAATAAAACTCGTCACATCTTCTTAATACATTGTATCCAGCGTCTCAACACATGCATTAACGTGTAAGCATTAACAATACTAATTTTTTCTTTTGTTCACTAGTGCACCGCTGAAGGTTGACCCTTCTCCAACTAAATATAAAATTTTACACTCTTTCATGCCTCAAAATTAGTTATTTGTTCTGATAATTTATACTAAGGTTACGCAAAAAAATATGAGATTAGACATACTATTGTTCAACGCTAGAACACTAGTGATACGCTAGTTTATGGGCCTTTGACTTGTATATTAATTGACTTCCAAGATAACTATAATGACAAAGATACTATATATACTAAAGAATATATAACAGCAACATTGACATTATAAGTTCTTAGGGATAATTGCTGATTACGAAGTTGAATTCATTTAATTTGCTAGAAGAATTAATACAATGTATACTGATATTTATATATATATATTTTTTTTTGGTAATCAAGCAATCGAACCTAATAGTATATGGTTACCAAGCAATCGCAACTAATTAATTATGTAAGCAATTAAAATATGGTGGGAACAAGAAAATTAATGTATCTCCACACGTTTAATGAGGATTTTCAGCTAGGTGTTTGTGAAAAAACATACAAAATGGAAAAGATATAATTTAGAGTGTGTTTGGGTCTATTAGATAATAAATTATTCCAAACAAATAAAAAACTTATTAAGAGCTAAAAATAAAAATATATAGTACATATCACTATTAGAAAATTGAATTTTTAATTCAGCACATTTAAGTTGTTTACGTGTCACCAGATTTAATATTTAAGTCTATTGCCCGTATAAACTAGTTAACAAAATGAGACGGTGACAATTTTGTAAATACGTGAAACACGATTAAGACGGTTATATTGGCAACCGACTTAAGAGATACAGTAAAAATAAAATTAAAAAATTAATATATCTCATTATACTCCACGTGTCTAAATGTGTTAATTGGTAAACCATTAAATAAAATGAGGTGGTGACAATTTTGTAAATATTTAAAACTTGTTTAACGCGGTTATATTGATAACCTAAAGATAGAAAGCGGTGACAATTTTATAAATATTTAAAATTTGTTTAATACGGTAATATTGATAACCAATTTAAGGATTTAATAAAATGAGGCGGTGACAATTTTGTAAATATTTATAATGGGACCATTTGAAACTTGTTTACTGCGGTTATATTGATAACCGACTTAAGACAAGTTAAAAAAAAAAAAATGATACCGTGTATTTAGCGTACCTCTTCTTTCTATTCCTAACCTCTATATCGTGAAACACTTACAACTTGAATTCGACTTTACAACTGTTGTTGTTTTATTGTCATCACTTCATCAATTCACTAAGACAGGTTTGATTCTCAAGTTAAATTACATATTTTATATATTTCATTTTTTAGAAATTTCATTTTTTAGAATTTGGGTATGGATAATAGGGAGCAAAACATTAGTATTTTATATAGAAAGCATATAGATAATAAGGTGTAAACTTATAAATGTAATATTTTATTTTATGTATTAAAGACATTAGACATGAATAATTTTAGGGTGAATTTCATTTATAATGAAAATTAAGTTTCATATCTTATGTATCTACATCGTCGTTCTATTGACTTAGGAAAGAGTGAAGTGTATAGATTTATTGATTCATGTTTCATCCAAAGTGAAAATGATTCAACTAATGTTCAAGTCCACAATCAAAAGAAGTTGTACGAGGAAAAAAGAACTTGTTATCTAGCACCTTATCTCATAAAGTTAGTATTTTCTATTATAGTCATCGTTTATAATAGAGAAAATTGAATATAACATATATTTAATTGTGTATTGTAGTCGTCATTGGCAATTGCTTATTATCAATCCTAAGGAGTGCAATATAGTCTTTATATGTTCATTGGGAAGGAAGTCGGATAAAAAAATATGTCACATTGTTGATTTGTAAGTATTTAATTTATTTATATTGTTCATAAGTATTGTAATATGTTTTATAACACAATTTCAATAATTATTTTTATTTTGTAGAACTTTCCAAGGTTATTATAAGTTGCTAGGTTTAAGAGTTAAACCGAAGATAACATGGAGTTTTCCTATAGTAAGTTGTTTAAAAATAAATAACTTCATTTATAATATTATAAAAAAATTATACATTTAACATTTTTTTTGTGATTTCAATTTTAGAGTCAAAAGACAAACTTCAAATTATGAATGTGACTATTATGTCATATTACATATGTTGAACATTGTAACAGCTGGTATTGTTGATTCATGGATGCAGGTACGTAAATTTCTTAAAAGTTGTTATTGATTGTGTTTTTGTATGTTCGTATGATAAAAAATTATAAGTTGTTATTGATTGTGTTTTTTTAATATTCCTATGATAAAAATTAGGATTCAATCGATATTGATTGAGTTTTTTTCCAGATATTTGACGACTCGAGATCATTTCATTCGGATCAAATTAAAGAAGTGTAAGAATGTTGTGTGGATTTTATTTTGGAATTAATTGAAGAAAATGACGGTGTTTGAATATATATCTATTGAATATTGCTAAATGTGATTTTGTAATTTTGTTAATTGACATCTAAATCATTTTTCGTCTTGTCAAAAATAATTAGAAATGATAGACATTCTTTGCATTCTATATTTGGTATGAACTTCTATTACGGTATATTTTGGCTATTATATAATTATATAAAATCGTGGTTAAAAGTATAAAATTTTAATTTGAAATTTAATACGAAATATTGTATTTATGTATGTATGTATGTATGTATGAAATAGGAGCACAAAAAAATGGTAAAATTATTATAAAAAAAATATTTTAACTCTATCTATTAAGTCTGTTGATCAAAAGAACCAACTTAAAAAGATGATTTGTTGAACTAAATTTATGATGTTTAAGTCGGTTAAGTTGAACCGACTTAAAAGGACGAAACTCTGTTAAATCGGTTTATAAAACAACTTAAAAAATAATATATTTATTAAGTCGTTTGTTGTTAACTCGAACCCGAAAATGACTTAAAATGTACATTTTAACCGACTTAAAAAGGTAAAATTCTATTAGTGCATGTTATATCTGCTATGGTTTTGTTACGCATAAAAAAGATTCTTATAAAATTGAGTCAGTTTAAAACTACTTTTATTTACTGTGAAGATAATTAAATAGTAAATGTATTTACTAATTTTGATCTTTATTCATCTAATATAGATCTTATTTTTTCTCCTTTGCTATGTTTAATCAAGGATTATACAATAACTTTGAAAAATTAAACGCTGATTTACAGTCAATCTTATAAATAACCACTTCAACGAACCGATTTTATTTTTTTGCCATCAATTCACAAAATTGTATAAAGTGAATAACACCGTCTAATTCTTCAAAAAAATCAGCACATAGCTAAATGAATATATGTTTCTACACATCAATTGTAAAACGATAAGAGAAAAAAACATTTCATCCTGTTGAGAACACAAAACAAATGCCAAACTATGAGTCCTTAGATAAAAAGAGTACTCCTCCACTTCTTAGGCCCTTTCTACACATCAAAAAATGGAGTATACAACTTCCTTGTGCTTTTTCTCTTAAATTTTTCTTTCAGGGCTATACGCTTATCTTTGAAAACCAGAGGAAGATTAAGAAATGTGTATTTTTCGAACAATAATATTGAATATACTTGAATTTGATGACTTTCGCTTGTATTTGATATTATTGAATTATGGTTTTTTTTATTTTTATTTTCTATTTTATAAAAATAAAGTTAGAGTATATATGGATAGATATGGGGTTGGCTAGGGTCATATTAATCATTTTAAAGATACTATTTAAATCTTAAAAATGAGCCATGATAAAAATAAATTGTAATTTTAATAATTAAAAGAAAGTAAAATAAATTCTAATCTTTATATAAAAATTTCAACATTTTAGTTTTTAAAATTTTTTTAATTCACTTTTAATTCTTATTTAAATTTTTTTAATAAAAAATTAATATGTTTATTCTCTAAAAAAAAGTCTCTATAAAATTAAAATAGAGATTAAAAGTGAATAAAAATTGTTTAGGAATTAAACTTGAAAGGTCATAATTTGATAGAACTAAAACATTTAATCTAAAATAAAATTCTCTCATTTTGATATATTATAAAAATAAAAAATTTTAAACTCCTCACCAGTTGGATGGAGTATTTTGTTACTAATTGGAGTATTGTGTTATTCGACTAGATGCACAACTCAATAGTTGGTTTTGGTGTTGATATTATTATCGATCATGTAGACTCGATGTAGAATCCATTTTTACTCACATGATATTAAATATACTATTATCTTTCAATAGCATATTTCAATCAAAAATACACTATCAAAAGTTAGCTTTGTTTTTTGCAGTTGGATTAGCATTAAATTTTTTTTTGAAGTTATACCTTGGACTCCCAATTCTACCTATACCCTTATAATATTTTATAAATGTCAAATTTACCCTTAATTGTTTTTACTATTTTACCAATTATTAAATAATTCAAGCTTTTCGACATAAAGAAGTTTTTGGAAATTATCAAAAACAAATTTATAAATTTTTCGATACAAAAGATTAAAAAAAAATTCAGTACATAAAGTTAAAAAGGTTAAAAAAAAAGTTGTATATCAATAACATATTATGTACCGAAAAATTAGTAAAAAATTTTTTATTACACATATTTTTAAAAAAATTAGTTAAAAAATAAATTAAATAAATAACAAAGGAATACAAAATTAAAAAAACTTTCAAAAATCTTGTGGTTTCAAGTTTTTTTAATAATTATTGAAACACTTAAAAAAAGTATTTCGATAATGAGTTGTATTATGAAAATATTAAAACAAAAAATCTATAAATTTGGAGAACTTCAAATAAGTTTTTTGATATCGAAAATTTTAAAAATAAATTTTTTAGAATGTAATTTATGTATCGAAAAATTTAAAAAGAAATTCAAAACAAAATGCCACTAACTTATGTATCGAAAAATTGGAATGATAGATAGGGATGACAATTAGACTCAGATCCAGTGGGTACCCGCAAAAAAAACCCACAATGGGTAGGGTAAAAACCCGCATAATGGGTATGGGCACGGGCACGGGTAATTACCCACAAAATTAAGTGGGTATGGGTGCGGATACGGGTACTATAGTACCCACCCCGCCCCGCACCCGCACTTATATAAATATATTATTTATTTATTTATTATATTAATGTTTAGTTTAATTAATTGTTTTTCTTTGTATTTTAATATCTATTAATATCATTGAACCATTACAATATTTATAATCAAATCAAAAGATAAATGTTTGTAAACTTTTTAAGAATTTGATTACGATGAATAGTTAAATAATTGTGACTTTATAACTAAGAGGTATATCTTATTAATTGTGTCTTTATAATTATACTTGCAACTTCTTATAAATTATTTTTACTGATCTCAAATAATATTGTCGTAAGAGTTGCAACTTTAATAAATATTATTATGGATATTTGAATGTGTATTGTAATGAGTGTTCATTTGAAATTTTTTGAGTTAGAAAATATTTTGCTTTATAATACTTTTTGATTGGATTTATGATATTTGAATAATTTTTAAATTTAATCACAAAATAATATTTATTTATCGATCTATTTTAGTTAAAGTGTGGATGATGGGTATGGGTACAAGCACTTAAATACCCAGAGGATAAGGGTACGAATACTACCCAAACCCTATCCATTGTCATCTCTGATGATAGAAAATGAAAAATAATAAATTTTAATATTTATACGATGGCACAATTGACGCTCAATTATGTACTCACTTGTCATTTCATTGCATTTTTTGGGGTAGAAAGTAAAATTTGAGGGGTACATGTATAACTTCCAAAAACTTATCGTTTGGGTTACTATCTTTATCATTCGATGGGCCTTATTATAGAGCCCAATTAAATTTGCCTTGATACGGAATCGGTGACATTTGCTTTGACGAAGAACAAGTAGCTGCAAGTGCACAAGATTCAGCATAGGCGCATAGTAGCATTAACAGCGAAATCGAAAAATGAGAAAGTTCGATCCATGGCCCGTTTTCTTCAAGCGAGAATGGAAACGTAACTGGCCATTCCTCGTTGGTTTCGCAGTCACCGGAGCTGTTATCACCAAGTTATCTCTTGGCCTTACCGGTAATTAAACCACATCGTTCATCTTTCTCTTTTTACCTCTCTCTATTTTATTTTTTATTGATTAAATATGTTTTTTCGATACTTTTCTAAACCTAATTTACCGTCACTTTTTTTTTGTCGCAGAGGAAGATGCTAAGAATTCGAAATTCGTTCAGGCGCACAAGAGGTAAACCCTACATATACTCACCAAATCGTGATTATCGATTTTTAGTATTAACTTTTGAGGAATCGGCGAAGAAGAAATTAGATCGCCAGAGTTTTAATTTTTATGATAAAATTTGTGTATGAAGTAATTGAGAAAAAGGAAACAAAACAATAGTTCGGGGTCTTTATGTTTTGATGCATTTAAAAATGATACTTCATTACTTGATCAAGTTAGAAATCAAAGCAGTGAATGTGTCCATTTTCAATAGGATTATTTGTGTATGAAGCACGGATATTGACACTAACACTAGACTGACACATCCGCCCTCGAGAAAATGTATTAATTGAATGTAATCAATTTGGCGGTTTCAATGTATTGGTGTTGTGTCGGTGTCGGATACTGGGACATGCTTATGATCAGGAGTGTCGTTGCTACCGGGACATACTCAGTAGCCTTTGGCTTATCACAAAATTGGTCCAAATTTCAAAGAAGGACAATGTGTTTGTTTTTTGGATGTTGAAAGTGTTTGTTCTATCATGAAGTTATACTGTGGGAAATGCTGGTGTAATGTGTAATGGATTACAAACTCTGTAACACCGACACCTCTGATCGAAGGTGTGTTCCGGTGTCCGACACTGACCCTTTAATTATATTCAATTAGTTCATTTTCTCAAATTATTACGGGTGTCGGCGTGTCAGTGTCATGTCTTGTGTCCGTGCTTCATAGATTACAAATTAACAATGAAATGGATCATATGCACATATTAATCCCCAATAAGTAACAACTCGAATTGACGAACTACTTACTCTACGAGTTATAACTTTTTATTCTAGTTGATCTAATTTTGTTTTTTCTTCTACATAATTGATTTCTTGTATATATATAATTATTATACGGTTATCATCATAGGCATGCATCTACATTTATTTATTCTGATAATTGGGCATTTGGCTTTTCCAGGTAATTTCGGAATGGGGACACTGCACTGGCTTTGCAGTTCATGTTAGTTGTGTCAAGATTACTTGTCTTGATTTTTTTCATTGTAATAACAGAAGAGAGATATTCAATATACTCTCTCTATCATCATATTATTATTTTCAGTTTTGGTCCTTTACCTAAATCTGCTTGAAAAGTTCATACAAAACAATTATTGATTTTCTCCATTGTGATACTTATCCTACTTGGAATTTCTCTTTTGGTATACATTAGTTTATCACTATTCAGTTATTAGTTTGTAGATATAAGATTTTGAGGGGGGTTGTTTACATAGACACCATTCATTGGTGCCAGCTATTTGATTTAGTTCCCCATTGAAATGTAGGCTTTCTGTTCATTTAGTTATCCATAAGGGGTTACCCTAGTTGTAGAATAAGATACCTGAACATGGAAGTTCTATGTCCAGGTATGATTAATGGGTGGGATAGATTTCGTTGAACGATGCTACCACTTGAATCCTGTTGTATTACTCAAAAAAATTTGAACAGATGAGAAAATATATTTTTGGGGACGTGGGGTTATGGGTGATTTTATTTGAGGAAATATAATGTCAGATTTAGGATAATTGAGTATTAAATAAAATAGACTACCATGTTGGCTGAATATGGGTGAGATTTAACTACCAGATCAAGCTCTGAGATTTACAGTAGTAAACTTTTGTTGAAGGCCATCATCTGCTAGGTATCACTAGTAGAGTTTCTTTTCTTTGATGGCCTTCGTAAAATAACGATGAGCCTGAAAAATAATAGCAAGAGTCACTTACAAATTTGCCTCTTGTTTCCTTTTCAATTTCCACATCCATTAAAACCACTAATATTCTTCATTAACGTCAATTTTGAAATTTCTCCCCACTGTTTTTTGTAATTGAAGTTCTATATTTCTCTCTGTTGATTCTTCGAATGAGTTCTGTCTAGCAGATGAGACTAATATATATGTCTTTGCATTTTGTTCTGTCACTGAGAAAATATATGATACATTGATACATGGTAATACAGAGAAAGCTGAACAATGAAAGAAGTGGCCCTTCTTCATGCAAACATTGTATTAGAGTATACAAGTTTGCCAACTAGTTAGTAGTTAGATTCATAACACAATTTGGTGGATTTTAATATACAAATCTAGAGCAGAAAAATAAAAATCCTTACATAGATAGCAGTAACGATTCCCATTCTTGCTGTTTTCAGATGTAAATTGTTCTGTTTTTTAATTTTGAAATAACTCAGATAATCAGAGGCTTCTAAACTAAAATGTGTATATTTTGTATGTGTCATTTAGCTTTATGCAAGTCTTTGGGGATTGTAAGATGATCATGAAATGAGATATTTGTGTAAAGAGGAAGGTGTCCTGTTCTGTATTCAAAATGAGAACTCACATAATTAGAGGCATGTTAAACTAAGCTTTGTATATAATTGTAAATATCATTAAGTTTTATAGAAGTATCTGGGAACTGTAAGAGAATATCATTAAATGAGATATTTCTGTTAGGAGAATTGTGCTGTTGTGTATATATCCATTTGTTTGGAAAATGTAAATGAAGAGAAGAAAATGAACGACGGGTATAACTGATGTATCACTCTACAATACATATATCATGCCATCAATACTGTATCCAGATTCTTTGTCAACGCCATTGTTTTTCCTCCATGTAATGTTACATAGCAAACCGACTATAGATCAAAGCTTCTCAGGAGCCATTCAACTTACAATCTGCATTTGCTCCTGATTAAGAAATTATTTGAATTCTCAAACAGGACAGGCTTCTTGGGGACGCGGGTATGATGAAAAGAGATTAAATGGAAATGGAATGTTATTGCTTTTATTGTTTAAGATAAGGTTGAACATAATGAAATTCAATACCCGGATTTCATTCTCATTTCGCCCAAAATTCCTTTCTCTTTGATTGCTTGGTTCGGCAAATGCCAGTTCAGCTTTAATTGGACTAACAACTCATCATTTTTTAAATTTAAAACTAAATTCTGTATTTCTTTTCTTCTTTTATTGTAGTTATATGCTCTTTGCTAAATTTAACGGAATTCTAACTGATATGGGAATAGAGGGAGCTTGATGTCAAGAAAGTTAAGTAAGCTATTTGTTATAATTTTGTTGAAAGATACTACAACCAAATACAAATTCAGCTAATACAAACAAAGAAGTTTTGGAATAAGCAGAAGTTATAACCCAAAGGGGAGGCTGATACAGGATGAGGGACAATCTTTTATCAAAAAAATAAAATTAGGGAATGAAAAATTATTATTAATTATTGTCTTGAAGGATGAGGGATAATCATGAACAATGCCACTGATTTTTCTACTATTTTCTTTTGTAAACCAAAAGTTGGAGATAACCTCTTTCTCTCTTAATTCATTCATCTCATATAAGGTTACACTTACACATGAATTAAAATAATTCCCTTGCATTGGTTAATGGCTCCAAAGGTGGTCCATCTGTCTTTAATTCCCATTATTACAAGACCGGATATATTAAAATGACAATTTGATTGAAAGTGTCGTTCGTCCTTTTAAGCCGTCCATAATAAAAAAAAAAATAAAACAGATAAGCTAACAAATTAAGGCAATAAGAGGGGGCACAAGAGACAATGCTTGTAAATAAGCAGGAGTTGGTAGCTACATTAGAGATTTAAGTTTAATCAATAAATCCATGTCATTATTATGATATAAAAATCAAATAAAATAAAAAATTGAAAGGCAAATTCGATGCATGAATACCTACTTTTTTTGGTGGGGGGAGGGGGGGCATATGCTTAATTCTCAATTAGCTATAACAATTAATTTGAGCTTTTTCTTAACAAAGCAATGCTTAGGTTGAGTACAAACCAATACAAAACCACTGAGACTTATAGAAAAATGAACTAATGTATTGTGTATCTTAGTTATTACCTTCCGATTTCAAATGTAAGTGAAAATATGGTTAAAGAAAATTGATTCATTTAGTTCTAAAATTTAAACTAAATAGAACAATTTTTTTAATCATTGTTTTGTTTGAAATCAGATTATTATCTTTAAGCCATGGACATAAAGCAGTTTACTTTGTCGGTTTGTCCTTTCTCAACACAATAAACGTTACATGGCAATGCTAAAGCTAAAATATGCATTTGATATCTTCCAAGATAAGCACACTTCCAATATACAGGCTAACACAGCCAATGAGAGCCATTCATTTCGTGGGCCTGGTTCACTCCAAGACTAGGAAGGTTGACTTTATAAAAAATAAAACACCCTCTCATTGTTAGTGGAATCATTAGGTCTAATCCTCTCATAGTTTCCACTAAATATATAATAATACTTAGACTTATTTTACAAAACAATGATGCTAAGAGAAAATTATCTCTATAGTTAATATTCATAATGACTCTGCTAACTAAAATAACAACGATTTTAAGATAAAATTATACTAAATAATTAATATTTATAGTGAATTTGTCAACTAAGACCGACGGTAAAATGGTCAATTCGTTTGATCTGGATTGGACCGATAAGGATGGTCGAACTTGGTTTGCGATAAATTCGTCGTCTTCTAAGTGAGGTGGTACCGATAAACACTTTGACCTCAAATAAACAAGTATTTAATGAATTTTTAATTTTAAATAGTGTTTGAGGAGAGTAAGATGTTAGAATAAAAAAAGTATATCTTCTCATGTGTTAGAATAGTTATATTTATAGTGAGGGTTAGGTCTGAGGAGGACTAGAGAGTTACTGTTCAACGAGACATCCACCATAATCTTTGTCTTTGTTAGCTTCTAGCCATTGGGATTAGGGTTCGATGTGACTCCAAACTTTTCTCTAGGTGTCAATATGGATTGTGCCGCGTTGAGTCTGAGTATATTGGTTAAAGATTAGACTTTGTATTAGACTAAAATCCCATCCTACCATCAACATCTTTAAAGTGAGGATAATTTGAACAAGATAAGTAGAATGGTGGAAACTATTTTCAGCAAAGATTAACCTTTTAATAACAAAAAAGATACACATTGTTCTTCAAAACAAAAACAAAACCTTCAAAACTACTCTACTAAAAATCTAACGAAATTCTATTATCAATTTAGAAATAATAAAACTTTCAGTATATTAGACTACAACTAGAAGAAAACAAATGTTAATGATGGCATACAAATAACCGAGTCAATAAAAAATTAACTACAAATAAAAAATAACCAAATTAAATGGTAGACTACTTTAAGTGGTGGAGTTTATAATCTAAATTGTTCCACCTAAAATAATAGAGAAAATAGATTTATTAGACGAAATCAACTTATTTTATCATCTCGTATAAATATTTTTAAGTCTTGAAACTTTTTAATATCCTACTGAAACTCAATCACCTACAATTTTATCACATAAAAAAAATATCAATAATTAAACTAGCATAATTAACCTAACTAATATAAAGTATTGTATAGTCACAAAACTTGAACACTCACTAAAAAATAAAGTTAAAAAGTAATAATTAAATAATATATATTTTTATGTATGGGTGTCCAAATAATTTTTATTTGTTGTTAGGACTAAGTATTTTTAAAACATGTTGGTTAATGTCCGATCCACATCAACACCGTATAAACAATCTCAAGTCGGTTTGGTCTTAGAGCTAAACAAAGGACCCACACTCATGAATTTGTCATCGGCCGGTGATCCAGCCCCAAAACATCACATCAACCGTACACGTGTCATCACCGGAGCAAAGAGGAGGCTCCCAACCCACTTTTTTTTTCTTCCATTTCTCCTCGTGATGTTTGTGCAAAATGTTAAACAACGAAAATGGTGCTGCATGTTCTTACTATATATAATCAGCATTTGAGCTAAAGTTGAAGCAATAAAATTTAACCAACATAATAAATATTAACTAAGCACAAAGTGCTAGACATTTTTATTAGTATTATTCTAAGCTTGAAATCTTAGAGTAAAGGGTAAAAAAATGCCGATTTCTAGAATTGCAATTGGAAGTCCTTCTGAGTTTGGCAAAGCTGATGCACTTAAGGCTGCACTTGCTGAGTTCATCTCAATGCTCATCTTTGTCTTTGCAGGGGAAGGCTCTGGCATGGCATATAGTAAGCATTTTTATTACTTTGTGCTTTGGTTTGCATTGACAATTTGTCAAAACATCAATTCCGTTTGAAAAGAATAAAGATACGAAATACAAAAGAGTTCGGTCAATTGTACCTATGTCTTCAACTATATAGCTGTTGCAGTTTCTTTTTAGTAATTTTAAGTTTAGGATTTACTGTATACCACTTGTATTTAAATATTTCGTTCAAGATTACAACATTATCCCTCAATACAATTTGAACCATGCATGCACAGATGCAGTAACTAACTTTGTGGACTCATGGGTGTGTTTTTTGACAGATAAACTTACAAACAATGGTGCAGCAACACCAGCTGGGTTGGTAGCTGCATCACTGTCACATGCTTTTGCTCTTTTTGTTGCTGTCTCTGTTGGTGCTAACATCTCTGGTGGACATGTCAACCCTGCTGTTACATTTGGTGCATTCATTGGTGGCCACATTACACTTATTAGAGGCCTTTTGTATTGGATTGCTCAGTTGCTTGGTTCTGTTGTTGCTTGCTTGCTCCTTAAATTTGCCACTGGTGGATTGGTAAGATACATTACATGTATACTCATTCTAAAATTAAATCAAGACATATTAGCTGTAGTCTATTTTCTGAATTTGTAGGTGTCACATAATATGATCTTTGAAGTTAATAAATTTCAAAATTATTTGTCAAACTAAAAATTCTCGATCAAATTATCTCTCTTAGATGATCTCAATGACTAAATTGACTACACTAAAAAAGACTAACAGAATCGAGGATTTTTAATTTTAGATATTATTTTAGAATTTTATTTTCTTTCAAAGACCAAATTGTCATATGCCTACCAAGTTCAATTATTCTGTTGTTGCCATTTTTATGTAACTAAATTTCCTTTTTAGTGGTGAATTTTAGTATTATTTGTGTATATATCTATTGCAGGAAACATCTGCATTCTCATTGTCTTCTGGAGTGGGAGCAACAAATGCACTTGTGTTTGAGATTGTGATGACCTTTGGTTTGGTTTACACAGTGTATGCCACTGCAGTAGACCCAAAGAAGGGTGACCTTGGAACAATTGCTCCAATTGCCATTGGTTTCATTGTAGGGGCCAACATATTAGCAGGTGGTGCTTTTGATGGTGCCTCCATGAACCCAGCAGTCTCTTTTGGGCCTGCTGTTGTTAGTTGGACATGGGCTAATCATTGGGTCTATTGGGTCGGCCCATTGATCGGTTCTGCGGTCGCTGCAGTTGTGTATGAAATTTTCTTCATCACCCCTAGCTCTTACGAACAGTTACCGATCGCAGATTATTAGAGAAGAACTTTATCCACCCCACGTTTTTAAAGAGAGTATACATGATTTCGGAAGTACAAATCCAGACAGGAAAAAACTTTTTTTTTTCAGATATGTAATTCCAAAGTGACTTTGGGGTGGGAAAAGTTCCTCCCGATTGTTAAGGCCTAAATTTCCCTCACGTTTTAATTGAAAAGGGGTTGGGTTTCTTTTAGCTTATTATATGGGTGCACTTTGTTGTTTGCATTTCCTTGTTTTTCAAATGTTTTCGTTTCTGTTACATTTGTTCTGTTCTATAAGATTATTTAATCAAGTAATCGTCATGTCTTTTATACTTCAAACTTCTATCAATCTCCAATTAGTCATTTTGTACCTCTTACTGGATTATCTCTGAAAGATGAGAAAATTACTGCATTTTATAGATGCCTATGTCGGACTAGCGTCTACCAAAGAAACAACCTGAATATAAGCACCAATTACTATCCTAGAGTCCATAAACATTAGTAAGTACCTAACATCACTAATGATACAATTTATTAAAAATATCAATATAAATATGTTAGAATATTAAGAAATTGTCTTAGAGTATTTTGAGTTATTTTCTATTATCAATTTATAATCATAGAGATATTTTAAAATATATCTCATTATTATTATTATGATTTGTTCTTGATTTAGGATTGAGTCTATGTTTCTCTATAAATAGAGATTAATATTGAGTCTTTTGTAATCAAGATCGCATAAAACTATTATCAATAATATTCAAACCCTTTTTATTTTCTCTCCTCCTTTTCTCTAATATTCCACAACTTCAACAAAATCCATAATGTAGAATTCTGTGCAGAATAACATATGCACTATGATACAAATCTTCCAGCTCCTACAATCTAAATCATTATTGCAAACAACAATTCCATTATTTAGTACACATACAATTTTATTCAGTCAAAAGGATATAGTTTAGATGGAAATAAGTTTAAGAATGCTTTCTCCAGTGGTACAGAAAGTTAATATCTTTAGTCTTTTAGCAAAAACAAAGAATAATACCCCTCATGCTCTTTTCTTGTCACGGTGTTTATTAAGTTTTGAACGCCGCTGCTTGAACAAATGCAGGTATAGTATTAACCACAAGAATGGATAAACTACAAGTCCGACCTGATGAGAAAAATGAAGCATAAATTGTAAGAACAGATAAACAATTCATAGGTGCAGATGTGTCACAACTAGGCCTAAATAAAATAAACAGAACTAAATCACTTAAGTTGACAGAATTGAATAGAAAGGAACAAAATAACATTTTATATGGCAGTGAAACTGAACGAATTTCTACACTCTGAGTCAATTTCTGAGATTGATTATTGACATGTGTTAAAGGTTACATATAAAAGGTTACCTTAAGGAAATCATAATAACTAAATGGGAGGCGTGAAAAGGAATCGGCATAGAGATTTTTCTTCTTTATAATTGGAAGTGCTTGGTACATCAACCACACTGCATTGTATTGATTAATCAGTTGCACTAGTTAATAAAAATGGAGATAACACTTAGAGATATCAATTTAAAATTCATTGATAAACAAAACATAGAAATAAGAGGGAGATATAGGTATATGAACTCACTTTCACCAGGACCCACCCCCACAGGATACAGCACAATAAACGCAGTGTACCTAATTAAAAGATAAATCAGCAAGCATATACTTGAAAATTATTTTGTATTAATATAATATAACTTGTTAACCTCATTTCAACCACTTAAGAAATGGAGTATAAAATAATTAGATAGAAAATTGCCTGATATAAGTGATCCAAGAAGGACAATTTCCTAAACAGCTGAAAGCATAATGCGAATATCTAATGACCTGCAACTCCCAATAAGGCAGCAACGTTATATTTGAAGTCATGCTAACAAGTTATATTATATTAATACAAGATAAAAAAGGAAACCTAACCTAACCTGTATTACACTATAGAAGACATCAAATGCTTTGAAAGGAATGTTTGGGAGCACTAACAGTGAAATCAAATAAAAAATGCCAAGAAGATTGAGTTTCCCACGTGTTATGAAGTCATTTTCCCATTATTTCTATGCTAAAACAATTCGTATAGATTATAAAACAGAAATCCTTGATGAATACATGAGTAGAATACCTAACACTAACACTACAAATCATAAATTGCTTTAGGTAGTCTTGTAATTTATATTTTATAATTGTTTAAATAAGCTATGTCTTGATTAGGTTTTGGGTTAAAACATCGTGATTTTGATATGTCTATGTGACTGCTACGAGACTAGGATTGAGGATGCATCAGCTGCGTTTGATTACGAATCTCAGCAATAACTAGTATTGTGATGCAACAATGATTATTACCACGACCACAATTTAAAATTTTGGTCATGGCAGTAATAAAGTTAAATGAACTACTACATCCAATCCAAAATAAATAAATAAATAAATCACCTCGGACATGCTCCATACTAGAAAAGTGATAAAAACAGAAGGTAACTCCTGGACCTAGAGAAAGCAAAGCACACAATAAAAGCGTTGGTTATTCATGAATCAACTAATTTCACAACAAACAAGAGCTTCTCACAGAAATTAAATTATCCATAGAATAGAATGCAATAGAACCTCCTGAATTCCCCTAAGAATGGTAAGCACAAAGTGAGTCCTTCCTCCCCATTGCATCAGAGGAAGCAACGCTCCGCTCGGCACTAGCCCTGGAATAAAATTTCACACAAAACATGACTTCTGAGTTATGATCAATGCTTGCAATAAATAAATCATGTTACCTATGACACAAATACAAACACGACACCGACACCAAAACATAGACACCGATAATCATTTAAAAATAACTGAATCTAATTATATGTGTGAATGTCGAACACCAAACACGCCTTTAATAAGATGGTACATTTACAAAGCCATTGAATGAGTGAGAGTAAAACCTACCAAGGGCACCGTGTATAACTTCCAAGAATGCAGCACATTGCAGAAAAGCTTCAACAAAATCAATTGTTAATCATACAGTCAATTTTCCCTCTTTTTTTGCAAAATATTGAATGAATTCATTAGGAATACTAATTACTAATAATAATAATAATAATAATAATATACTGACTAATTAAGGTTCCGACAGAAGCATAAGTTCCGGTGATGGAGGCAGTGGAGAGAAGATTATAGAGAATTATGGATAACGAAACGGCCCTGTGAAAAGTGAAATGCGAAAAGTAAAATAACGAGAGAGATTAAAGAGCAAAGAATGAAGATAGAAAACAAAGTATAAGTGAGTCACCATCCAAGTGCTTGAAAAGAGTTGTAACTGAGGAGATAGAGTGTTGAAATGCGTTGAGGCATTCTGGTTTTACGATCTTGCGCCTTTCACTAGTAACTACCAAAAACCCTTCCAACAACTACTAACATTCATAACATTAACCTGTCGAGGTGGTTCACTTTCCACCATTTAATTGTTAGCTCAAATATTATTTAATGTTCATAAACTTTTACCCTTAGATATAGGGCAACCCTCCGCCCACCACCTAAGTAGATTAGATATTCAGAATGTTTTAAGGTTTCATCACGCAATTCAATTTTATTTCCACGCTTTGAATTTCACTAATATCTCCCTTTAGTTCTAATACCATTTGTAAACAACAATAAGTTTAAACCTTAGATTTTTACACACTTTCTCAACTCAAAATGTTACTCCAATGCAACGGTGGATGAATAATCTCTTATGAATCTAACATTTTCTCTATTTTTAATCAATATTAATCACTCACATTTATTTTTAATAAAATTATTTAAATATTTTTTTTCTTTGATAATAAATTTTATTCTAATTAATTTATATTCAGTTGAGGTTTCATGTTTAAATTCGAGATAAAATTTTCAACTTAATAATATTATTTAAAATTAATTTTATTATTTATAATCTTAATGTTTGATTATTGCGTGAATTTGATCTAATTTAGAAGATTAATTATTAAAGATATATGAATGTTAAAGAAAAAAAAAATGTATTTAAAAGATGTATAAAGTAATGAATTCGAAAAGTTTTGAAAACTAA
>JBBPBR010000003.1:61983404-61999581 GCA_037974775.1 Cicer pinnatifidum
AAAAAAAAAACTAGTTAGTAAGAACTTGAAAATAAAATTGATTGGATCTCTATCCTAAGAAGTAAAAAAAGGAAGAAAAAAAATAGTATTTAAATCCATTAGAGTGCTGGTATTAAATACACAAATGGATCAAATGTCAAATTTAAATTTTTAGATAAAAACGACATGGAGTCATTTTGTTGTTGTTTGAATGTTAAAGATAAAAATGGGATTGTGAGTAGTACTTCGTATCTTTTGGGTAGTAGAAGCATTTACTATCCATTTGAATAGGATTAGATATGGAGCAGATGTAAATTTATTTAGTCAGTGTTTGGTAAGATGACAATAGTACTACTTGTTCATTTTAACTTTTGAATTTACCATTGAGTTGCAGAGCAGAATGGACTTAGCAATTTGGATTTTGCATACTTGTGCTACCATAATTAATAATGAGTAAAACTAAAAAGTAAACAGGACAGAGGAAAACAACGCCGTTACGACGACGTTCTGCTTTTTCTGCTTCTTCTATAATGCAAATATGCAATGCAATTAACTAAACAGAATTCTACTGTCATAGTCACAAGACTGCAAATACTGAAACCCAAACACCCCTTCCTTGTTTGCTAGCTCTTGTCTTTCGCATCCCCATTTTAAATTAAATCGATTCTCTCTCTCTCTCTCTCTCTCTCTATTTATTCTTAAACAAAAAAATAAATAAAAATTTAATTTCATACTCACATCACATGACACAAGCATTATAAAAGCACTTCAAAATCCAATTGAACACTTTCAACACTAACCAACCAAACCATCTCCGCGTCTTCTCTCTTTGTTTCTCTATTTTCCCGCTACTTCGTAAATCGCTTTCCTTCTCAACATTAATTATTAATAGTATACTCATTAATATTTTCTTACATATAAGCATATAACTCATTCACCTACTCTCTGTTTCTCACCATCCAGATTTTGCAACGAAGAGCAATGTCGTTCACTTCAAATTCCAGAGGAAGAACAACAACAACCACCAGTCCGGAGAGGACCAAAGTTTGGACCGAGCCCAGGCCCAGGCCCAAAAAAGTTTCCGTCGTTTACTACCTATCCCGTAACGGCCAACTCGAACACCCTCATTTCATGGAAGTCCCTCTCTCTTCACCTCACGGACTCTACCTTAAAGGTACACATCAATAACTCATTATTTACTAATTAAACGCAAAACTAAGAGTTAATTCTCCTTTTCAGACGTAATCATTCGCTTGAACCTTCTCCGTGGGAAAGCCATGTCAACTCTGTACTCCTGGTCCTCTAAACGGTACCGTTTCAAACAAACAATTCTTAAATTCAAATTCGTTTTGTTACTATTTTTGATTAATGATGGTGGAGGTGTTACATTTTATGATTTCTCAGGAGTTACAAAAACGGCTTCGTTTGGCATGATTTATCGGAGAACGATTTCATCTATCCAACGCAGGGACAAGACTACATTCTCAAAGGATCGGAGATTCTCGATCACGCCGCTACCTCGGCCATTACTTCTAGGCCTTCGGAGGAAGAAACAGATTCTCCGGTGGTGATTACGAGGCGGCGCAACCAGTCATGGAGCTCCATTGACTTGAACGAGTACCGAGTTTATAAGTCCGAGTCGTTAGGTGACTCAGTTGGAAACATCGCCGCTGACGCGTCGACTCAGACAGAGGACAAGCGGAGGCGGAGGAAGGTTGTGAGGGAAAAGGAAGAAGAAGAAGAAGAGAAAAATGAAATTGAAAATGAAGAAGTTGAAACGGAGGGAAGAGATCAAAATCAGAGTACGGAACTGAGTAGGGAAGAGATCTCGCCTCCACCGTCAGATTCGAGTCCCGAAACATTAGGAACGCTGATGAAAGTAGATGGACGGTTGGGATTGCGAGCTTCGGTTCCTGCTAAGGAGAATCTAACGGCTGACAATTATCCTAGTGGAAGGATGAAAGCTTCATCGGTACTATTGCAATTATTATCGTGCGGTGCGGTGTCTTTGAAGGAAAGTATGAGTGGGACCGGTTCGGGTAAAGATCAACGGTTCTCGTTGGTGGGGCACTACAAGTCTAGGCTCCCCCGCGGAGCAGGGAATCAAGAGGGAAAAGAAGTGGGGACATTGATGGAAATTCCTGATTTGAGCAGGGTGAGATTGGAAGATAAAGAGTATTTTAGTGGGAGCTTGATCGAAACCAAAAAATCAGAAGCTCCTGCATTCAAGAGGTCCTCTTCTTACAATGCAGATAGGTATGGATCAAATTACGGCTTGTTTGTATTAAATTATTTGAATTTATTTACTAACGTTAGTCTCTTTTACGAAAACATCTATAAATGTTATTTTCAATTAGTTTTAATAAATCATTCATGACAGTTTACGAAAATGTATTATTTATATAAAAATAGTTTATCTAAACATGCCCGAAGACTATTTTTTTTTAAAAAAAAAAAGTTTTGTGCTATTCTTTTAAAAAAATTGTGCTAGGTTACAGGGTAATGTTTGATGAAGATTTAATATTATTTATTAATTTAAAGTTGTGCTATGTGTGTCCACTGTAGTTCCTTGAAATCCCTTGGTGGAATAAAGTTTGCGCTGTCTAGTAATTAGCAACATTGGGACTGTAGACTTTGACATTCATATCATACCGTTTCATTTCAGTAACATTGGTTCAATAAAAGTATTGTGGTTAAGCATATTTTTATGTTTCTAAGAAGTTAAAAGCATCTTGAGATTGAAGATCATATAAAAAAATGATGGAATTGAATATAGTATTATAATACTGTACTATATATTATAGGTCAGATGAAATTATAGGCTTAAAATTATGTAGTATGATAATGTTATTATATTGTGGGTCAGATTAGTATAATACATTAATCTCCTCATATGAAGTGTAATTTTATTTTTTTGAAGAAGTTTGTTGTACACATTCTAGAAAAGAGAAAGTGATCTCATAGATGTAATATATTGATAATATAATGTTGAATGAGTCTAAGAAAATTATGGGTGTTTAAATATAAGAGTATAATTTTTAGTCGACCAGCTAGTTGTTTTCCAGACATTCAGAAATGGTCCTAATTTAGAACATTATAAGCTATTCTTATTCTAAATCGCAGCTTGCTCATAAGGTAGCCTCCTTTGATCTGTCTGAATGTGAAACCTTATGTAGTCTCCAACTCTCCCATACATGCTTAATCATTTTTAGAAAAATGGCGCTAGTGTTATTATTATTATACATGGTCTTGCTTGTCCATTGAGTCTAAAATTTGTTTAATTTAATTTTAACAAAGGATAAGCTAGCAGGTAGCTATAACTGGTTCTGTATTATAACATGAATGCAAATACTAGACAATTGCTTGTTTATCCCGTTACATCTTGGACCCAATATGTATGGTGAGTAAATTATATTTACCTCTTTATATAGTTAAAGATGTAAACTACAGGCCCTAAATTTCGGCCCCAGTTTGTATTTGCCAAGTGCTGTATGTAGGGTCCAAATTGAAGCATCCAAAGAGTTAATTAATTTTACACAAGTTAACTTGCCAGTTTGCCTCCTATAATTGTAGTGCTAGTACAAATCAGCGGGAAGTGGATGAATAAAAAAAGGAATTTTGGTCGGGGCAATGAGTACTTCAAATCTTATTTTTTTTTACTAAAGCACTTCAAATCTTTAACTCATTTGATTTCAGATATTTCATTATAAGCATTGTTCTGTTTGATTATTATATTATCATTTAATCAATCACGCATCGGCAATTTGGTATATATGTGATTAAAGAACTTAATGATAATTATTATATAAAACACTTGAATTGTTTGATATAATGCGACAAAATGTAATTAGATGAGATGATTCATATCATTATGACAGTGACATGAATTGGTGTATCAGTAATTTGGTTTAGTTTTCTAAAGTTTGGGTTCTGTATATGTTCTCCTGGTCTTTACAGTGGTTCCCGATTGCAAATCATGGAGCATGAAGATGTCGTGCGGGCAAAGTGCATACCGAGGAAGTCCAAGTCACTAGCAACAAAGAAAGAAGAGGGCACTTCCAGTTGCATGGACATTGGTAGCCGTAGCCAACATGGAAGTAAAAGATTTGAGGGGCAACAATAAGTTGAATAAGAAACTATGTCAAATTGGCAATGGATGTTTCTAGTTGACCACTGAGAAGAGATTAAAAGCTAAAAGAAGTGAAATTAGAGTGAGCTGAGCTGTGTGGAGGAATGAATGTATAATATTTGACAGAGATAGGGTAAGCACTAAACAAGTAGGTGGTAATATTGCTGCCTAGAGCTTTGCAATTTGCAAGTCACAGGCACTATGGACAGATACGTTAAGCAAAGATTAGCAATGTGATTAAATTACTAGTTTGTAGCCCTTGTCCATTTTAATCTTTAGTTTTTGGCCAAAAGTCAGTGCTTGTAACAGCTGTTTTGTGTTCACTTTTCTGGCTTTTGTGTGGCCCTGATAATTATTGCCTTTAATTTTTTTAATATTACCGTGCTTATTAGATTTCATGGATAGTGAGAACTAAAGTACTTACTACTAGCATTTAACAATCATATAGTATATGTTTTGACCATCTCTAGCTATGATAACGGTACTTAATTAATAATAAATAATTATCATGCCTAAACTAATCTATTGCTTATCAAGTTGCTCCTTCCAAATTAAGCTAGTTTGATTCCTTTTCTGTAAACTGAAAAGTTGCTGCAATTGTTTTTTCTGGGATTATTCCCAAACAAACAGAAATCATCTTTATATTTTCATTTGTCCATATGTGTATCTGTTTTCTGTCACTAAAGTTATCTTACTGATTTCACAGATTAATTTAAGGTTTTGTTCTTCATCATTTACCACTATACCACTCCTTTGTCAAAAAAAAAAAAAAAAACTATTATAAGACCACTCCCTCCACCCTTTTACTGTATTTTAGATAGTGAAGGGAGTTTTATTTTTCTTCAATCCTTCCTCACTTGATTAATAATCCTAAACTATATCTGAACTTGAAATTTAACTCTGCCTTATTTAGTACTGCATTAACAATTACTTACTCTGCATTTTAAGAGAATAATGCTGAAAAATACGAAAGCTTTTTCATGAAACGGTGAAACCTTTATGGAAAGTGTGAAATTTCTTTTTTAATTGTGTTACGGTTAAAACATTTTTTTCTCTACTCATGTACACAGAGAAGTTGTCACGAAATAATACCACTGGCAATTTCATTGTTTGGCAGGTTTTTGGCAGTGTTAAAATAATTTAGATAACTTGCAAATCTATGTTTTTTTATCTTGGAAAGGACATATGAGTACATATGTTCACTTTTTAAGAAAAATATGATTGCAAATTCTGCACATTTATATCGACCAATGGTTACACAATGTATTTATGTGATTAACTGTGGCATTGAGTTGACTAGGATATCATGAGTTACTGGTCACTACTACTCATGATTCATTTGGTTTGGCTGAACCACTACTCAACTGTAATAGTTTTTTGAAATGAATGCAGCCAAATCCAAATTTTTAAAAAATAGGTTTCCTCAATTGTTGTGCCTTGGAACCTTCCATTAGTGTGTGGCTTGATCATGAGAAAAGTAACCGTATTGTCTTGCAACTCGCCAGCAATAGAGAATCTTGTTGGAGAAAAATTGCATACACAAGGATATCACTAGGCTTATGTCTAATATGGACCATGCTTACCAATGGTTCATCGTGCAACATGAGTTTTAACCTTAGATTAATCTATTTTATAATAAGGTTAATTTTAAGGTGAACAACTTCTATTAGTGATTCATTGCACATTCATACATTAAAATTCTTCAAAATCTTAACGACTATAGATGTTTTATAGAAATAGAAATTTATGGTTTTTCTTCTTCTCATGAATGAGAAAACGATTTCATTAATGTCAGTTTGATAAAAACAAGGGCAAATGAGTATGCGTCCCTCAACTATAATTTATCGAGCTGATATCGTAGAGTAATTATGTCAACCGTAAGGACTAGGAGAATTGTAAACTTATACTTTCAAGGAGTGTTGTCGATCATCGTTATAGTTTCATGAGATTTTTAAATACTTATATATGGTGGATCATATGTTGTGTTAGCTCACTGAAACTCTCACCTACAAATAATAGGTGAAAGTCGGATCAAACATTTTTTAACATAAACAAAGAGTATCTACGATGGTGATTTCTTTTGTAGACCTAAAAATATTCACCTAATATATCTCATTGCATTTTAATAAATATATGAAATAATGCTACCAACACACTATTTATTCATTTAATAAATTTAAATAATGTAATATCTTAAGTATTTTTAATTTTTTTTTAAAAGAGCCAAGCAAATTATAATAAGATTTCCAAAAGCATATATAAAAATCAATTTATTTTGACCTGAAGAAAAAATTAATGAATTTTAATTAAAAATATATAATTGCGAAATCTAACTTATCTACTTTACGAAATGTTTTTCATATCTTATCTACTTTGATTAAACTCCAACTTATTAAAATGAAATTATATTGAAAACCGATGTGTTAAAAAAGAAAAATCTATATTTATGTGGATATTTCTCCTCAATCCTCACGCAATTTCTCCCACATCAGCCAATTGAATGTCGTCGAAACTCCTCCACAAAACGAAGGGCCCAGATTGATCCAGTAAACACACGTGTACGTCATCGAGAAACCCAACCGCGAGTTTTGCTCAATATGAGGTTCATTCTATCATCGCCTTGATGAGAAAAGATCGAGTGCTCCTCACTCACCCTATTCCTCTCTCTTTCGCAACCGTCCTTCACTCTCCGCCGTCGTAAACATCTCCCCGTTAGGGTTCCGACCATCTCCGAGGGTACGGATCTTGAAACCTTCTCGAACCATCTATGCTATCAATTTTTTCACCATTTTTCAAGGTAACCGTTTACTCGCAGTTCTTGAGCTCGAATATTTGCTATTGTTGAATTTTATTTTTAATTAAATTTCTAGGAATCACGTTTGGTAAATTCAATTCCATTGTTTCATATGTAGTATCCGAATTATATTTATTTATTATATATTATAAGTAAAATATTAATGTAATGTGAGCACTCACCCACTCTTCTTAATTAATTAATTTATTAATTAATTAATTAATTTTATATATTTAATTTTCTTTTTCATCTGTTGTTTCGTTGTTGCAGGAGTTGTTTGTGAGGTACCTCTTTGGGATTTTTCACTTGAAGTCAACAATAAATCTATAGTGGATTTTTCCGGAATATTTTTCACCTGCGAAAGTTGAAGCAAATGGTATTTAACTATTATACAAGTAATAATAAGTAATTGTTGAGTAGTAACTAGTGTTGTGTAGTGCTGTTGTTTTATGTTTGTTATTTGAAATTGGAATTAAGAAGCTCGTGAATATGATGCTTCCTTTTTCTTTTGGGGTAGTGTGGAGAATTCAGCAGCTATGGAGTATATAAAGGATACACAAATGAGATGGGGCACACACACACTAGCCAATCCTATCATGACTGATGAGGATTCTTTTTAGAGTAAAAATGAGGGATCTCAACCATTGGTGAAAAAATCAATGGTTAGTAATATGATAAAATACATGTAGAACAAACGATGTTTGTTAGAATTTAATCCCTTGACTTTCTGATTAATAGTTGGTGTCATTCACTTTTTCTTTTAAATTGAACCCTTTGCTTTGGAAGAGCTGAATGCATATCGCCATAAAGGGTATGACATGCTTCTGTTTTGCTTCTATAATATGTTGTAAACCTTGAATATGTTTTGCTTCTGTTTGTAAAAAACAATTTTAAAATAAGGGCTTAAAGGAAAAGGCTTGTAATAAAAGGTCTTACTTCAAAAGCTACTTCTAGATGACTTAGTTAGTAAGCATATGAATTTGTTAATTGATTAGAAGACTCAAACTTGAGGGATAAATCATCATTGGAGGTAAGTTTAAACCATTTTAATCCCTTTTTTAGACTCAATGTTCAGTTGATGAGACTGTTAGCAACTTGTCATCTACCTATTTGTGTGACACAATCAAACCTTAAGTTTATCTTCGTCTTTTTTATTTCTTTATTTATTGTTTAGGATTGCCTCTCTCATATTTCCTTTGCTAGACGTTGTCAAATTTTCATGTTGTGCTCCTGCATCAACCTCATTAGATACTGCAGAAGAGCACTTCATCCATACCAACGGTGAACAAACAAGGTTCTAATACCAGTTGACATGTAATAGAAGCAAGGAAGAGAAAAGAAAGGGGACAGGGATGTTAGGTAGCGTTCTACTGTACAACTTGGATTCATTAGGTTGAGGTTCTGTAATTTACCAAAGAAAATATAGAAAATCATTGTCATAATGTACAACCAAAATTGAGTTTTTTCCCATTCTACACTTATCAAACTCTTCTTCTACAGCCCATAGGGCATTATGAAACTTCAGGAAGCCATTTTTAGGGACTTCATTTATCCTTAAAGTATACTAGTAGGGTTCTAATTACATGGTCCTACGTGTAATCGACTTCTCATTGCCCAAGATAACCTGATAACATCTCCAAAAGTAATCACTTGCGAAATTCACTCAATAGTTTAATTATAACTAACACCCCTCTCCCCTTGTTTTTTATAGAATGTAATAATAGGTCACCCTCCTCCGACTCTGCCATGTTTAGAGACATATTTTAAATGTACAGTTGTATGTGAAGCACTGTTGATTTCATTTCCCTGCAGTCTTTACAAAACAAAGGATTCTGGATGGTAAAAGGATCTGGACATGTTAGTGACAGAGAGCAAGTATTTGATAATTCTTCCAAAATTGAACCAAAACGGCCTCATCAATGGTTAGTTGATACCACTGAAGCGGATTTTTTGCCAAACAAGAAGCAAGCAATAGAAGATGCAAATGAAAAATCTAGTTCAGGATTTTCAAATGTAAATTTTACTCCATGGGAGAACAATCACAATTTTCAAACAGTCCCGAACCAGTTTATTGGTCGATTATTTGGGTCTGAAACTAGGCCTGTCAATTTCACTGAAAAGGATACTTATGTTTTGCCTAACAATTCTAATGTGAGATCTAAGATGATCGCCAACCATTATGGAAGTGATGCATCTTTTGGCTTGTCTATATCTCATTGTTCTGAAGATTCTGAAGCTTGTATGAACTTTGAGGGAATTAAGAAAGTCAAAGTAAACCAGGTTAAGGATTCTGATGGTGTGCAAGCTCCAGAGGGACATAATTTTGATCTACATCAAGCCTATAATGGTGAAGTTGAGACAAGATCTGGATCAATAGGACAAACCTTTGACAAGAATGACAATGCCACTTTAATGGGACTCACTTATGGCAGAGGGGATGCTCATATCGGATCATTTGATACCCCCTTTGGTAAAGGAGATAACACAGTCCTATCAATTGGTGAATCCTATAATAAAGATGAAAATATAATTTCTTTTGGTGGGTTCCCAGATGATCGGGACATTATCTCTGTGGGCAGGGCTGCTGCAGATTATGAACAATTATATAATCAATCATCAGTTCATGTGTCAACAGCTGCTCATGAGAAAGAGTTGGATGCATCAAATGCTGATGCAGTTGCATGTTCTGCTTCGGTGGCAACAATAAAGTCTGAATCTGTTTCCAAGAATAAACAAGATACCAAAACAACAAGGAAAGAATCTCCAAACACCTTCCCTTCTAATGTCAGGAGCTTGATATCTACTGGTATGCTTGATGGTGTTCCTGTGAAGTATGTCTCAGTGGCGCGGGAGGTAAATTTTGGTCTTTGTTGTTTGATTATTTCAATTTGAAATGTTGTTTTTCTAAGTTATATTCCTTTATGGATGAAGGAACTTCGGGGAATTATAAAAGGCTCTACCTATCTTTGTGGGTGTCAGTCATGTAACTATTCTAAGGTTAGTAATTCATTGGTATATACACTCTCTGACGGAACACCTAACTAATGGTTTTTAAATTTCTTAAAACCTGATAATTACTTATTTACTTATGCTTTATGTTATTAGGGTCTGAATGCTTATGAGTTTGAAAGACATGCCGGTTGCAAATCGAAACATCCAAACAATCATATTTATTTTGATAATGGGAAGACCATTTATCAAATAGTACAGGAATTGAGGAGTACCCCTGAAAATTTATTGTTTGACACAATCCAAACAATTTTTGGTGCACCAATTAACCAGAAAGCATTTCGCAATTGGAAAGGTAAAGAAATTCCTGACCTCTCCACTGTAAGCTCAAACACACTAACGGCTGATACCAAAGGTTGAGTTTTGTTGTTTTGACTAGTTTGGTATGTCACTAACCCCATTTTTTTCAATTCTTGCCAACGTTCTTCAGAATCATTTCAAGCAGCAACACGTGAGCTTCAACGCATTTATGGAAAGGAACAACGAAACCTCTAAACCCCCATCCCCTTTGTGCAAACTTAACTTAGGTTAGCTTCTAGCGTGCACAGCAAGATACACCATTTTCCGCATGTTTATGTATATTTGTTTAGCTTCGTGACCTTTGGTGCATTGGGTACCTCTGTGGTCTCACTCAAAAAGGTTTATGCACAGCTTTTATGCAAATCATTGAGATAAGGAGCTTCAACTGGCAGAAATATTATTGTTATTATGATCTAGTGTCTCAAGAATGCTAATGTTCTTGGGTGATTGAACAAGCAAGACTTGTTAATTCTGGGGCACTGGACTTGGATTGTGAAGTGTCCTGTAACTTTTTCATTCGTCCTCAAATAAACAAGGAAAATTCACTTGTATGGGTTGATGGATTCATGAGAGCAATGATAAATAAATTTCTGTTTGCTTGAGCGTTTGTTCATTTTGTGTGATCAGTGGGAATGGTGGGTTGTACTTGTGCAGCACAATTTTGATTTTTAGGACGAAAAATAGTGGGCCGTGATGAATATCATGAGAACAATTGTATCCACCTCACACCTCGAAAAAACCACATGATTCTAAAGATAAAAATCCAGGTGAAGGAAAACCGTGTTTTTATTTCAAAATTCACAAATCTACAGCAAAAAGTACTATTAGAGACAGAAAAAGTTCCTCCCTATTCATGACCCCTTTTTATTACAATTATTTCTAATGAAAATTCGTAAGCCCTTAATTTTCCCGACAACAGCATTGCCATTATATATTGATATCCATGAAACAAAAAATGCACTGTGTTAATGGAGTATACATTCACAGTATGCATAGCCAATTAGCAGAAGACAATTTTAAATGTGAATTAACAACTATTTCTTAGACAGTGAAAAAATAGTTAGACATGCATTCATAACAATCACATTCAATTCTTGATTCAATATTAGTCGGAAACTACTTATCACACATAAAATTAATAGACACATTGAAAACATTAAGCACAAGTCAGCATCATGATCATCATTCATCATACAAGTAATTTCTTGTTTCCTCCGATAATGTGGCCACCAACATGTAAAATGTGTCAACCACAGCAAGCAGATTTTTGCGCAGCTTGTCCAGCCCCCGCTGCAGAGTCTTGGTTGATTTTGATGGTTGTTGGCTGCAATAAAAAAACATCATGAAACATTCGGATTGTGAGAAAGGGAGAGACAAGAGATTTGGGGACATGGAACTATGAAGGATTAACGCATGTAATTGGTGAAAGATGTTCAGATACCTCTGCCTTGTTGTCAGTGTCGGCAAGCCTTTGTTTTATGTCTCTTGCTATGGAGAAGAAAACTTCCTCCACATTTAGATTTGTTTTTGCACTCTGCAATAGAGTACTTTTCATGAGCATAACATTGAATTCAGGAAGTTTCACATTCTCAAATAATACATCACTTACAGTTTCAAAGAATTTGATTCCATACTCATCAGCCAGTGCTTGGCCTTTGGAAGTTGGCACAGCCTAAAAAGAAAAGAAAAAGTATATATAATATACAGACACCAACATCACAAACTGGCATGCATATATACACAAAGATACGATAAAGCAGGTGCGCAGATGTTACTGACTAATAATGGACTCATGCAATGCACGGGAGACTTTCAATGATTATCATTTAAAGAACAAATAACTATAACAAAAAGTTCATTTTTTTTAAAAAAAATACATAATAAATCTAAATATATTCATGATATAACAACAATAGCAATACAATTTTAAGATGCTGAAGTTCATAGTCCAAACAAAATTGGGATTCAATATTTAGACTTACATATAAAATGTAGCAATAGACAAGGAAAAGAAAAAATAGCATGCTCATATATTAATAGACACAAAATCTAGCTACGGTACACGTGGCAAAAACTATGAAGCACAAACACTAAACACAACAGTGACATGTTAACTTCAGTAATAGTTTTAGAAGATGAATTAATTGAATGTAATCCTATGTGTCGATATTGTGTCGAACATGTCTTCGATTAGAAATGTCAGTGCTACATAGAGCAAATCTGAACAAAGTCTAACAACAAAATCCGAATTCAACCCTCTGCAGACCTCCCCATCCTGTTAACAAAAATGTTTAGTCCACTCTCACTAATGTGGTTCCTTTAACATCCTTAACGATGCAATTCAACCAACTAGCTCAACCCTCTGCAAACCTCCCCATCCCGTTAACAAAATCTAGCTAAATACATGTGGCAAAACCTATGAAGCACAAACACTAAACACAACACGGACACGTCAACATCAGTAATAGTTTAGAAGATGAACTAATTAAATGTAATCATATGTGTCGGTATTGTGTCGGTGTCGAACATGTCTTCGATTAGAAAAGTCAGTGCTACATAGAGCAAATCTGAACAAAGTAAGTCTAACAACAAAATATGAACTCAACCCTCTGCAAACCTCCCCATCACGTTAACAAAAATGTTAAATCCACTCTCAGTAACATGGTTTCTTTAACATCCTTAAAGATGCAATTCAACCGACCAGTAAATTTTGCATAACGACTATGGAAGTAAACTTCACAACTGTAAAGATTGATTTTTCAAGCCCCTTTGCTTTTAGTTTTGCAGCTCAGTTGCTCAAAATCAATTTTGCAAATAGGAAGTTATTTGATTTGGTTGTGAAAACCCACTCACAGAGGAGGAAGGACTCGGAGGCTTGTCAAGGAAGGCAGCATGGGCCAATCAAGGGACGAAAATGAAAGAGGCAGGAGGAAGAAAAATAAAGCAGCATTAAACATTGCCAACAAATTACGCATACCCTTTTGCTTTCATCCATGTCTGCTTTGTTTCCCACCAGTATTTTGTTAACATTGTCCGAAGCATGTTGCTCAATGTTGCGAATCCAATTCCTGATATCTGAAATTATCAAAATGTAAGTGAATATTCCAAATTGCAAAAAAAGAAAACCATTGAAATTTTAAGAGTTTTTCACAGATCAGCAGATTTCAAACTAAAGCAACAGCAAGGAAAATTACTGTTAAATGATGCTTCATCTGTAACATCATAGACTAGCAATATACCCATAGCACCACGGTAGTAAGCTGCAAAAAACACAAATTTTAGGAAAAGATATTTAGAATAAAGGACGTGGAGATTTTAGGATAAAACATGAATGAATGAATGAAATAATGGTAAAGACCAATTATATCTGGAGTTCAACTCTTGAGTCATGACACACCAATACTGAAGAAATAGCCCCAATATTCATCTTAAATTCAAGAAAGGCACACTAGTTCTAATATCTTTAGTCTTTACATTAATAACATCCAACCATGTAACCAAATAAAAAATCCATATAGATGCTGCAACCTGCCTCCCTATAAATCGCACAAGGTAGGCAGTGGAAGCAATTGAAACCAAGACAATTAGCATGGGACATAACTTTGGCGGTTCAATTTTCTGTTAATCAGTTGATTTGATGGGGCATAACTTTGGGGATTCCATTTTGTCATAATGGGTTGATTATATGGATTCCGAATAATTATCTTCGAACTTCAACTCACAGAAATTATAGTATTTCTCGTCCATTATCAATCCTATTGCACTTTAATTTTCATTGTGTTTATCTTTTGCTATACATTACTCCTTCCTTTTTCTTTACTAACTTTTTTTGTCTTAAACCCCTCAGTTCTCAGAGGAAAGGGGCCTTAGTAATCTAGAATTTCAGCACAAGGTAAGTAAAGTTTATTCCAGGATTGTTCCATTCATGGATTGAACCCGGGTGCTCCCAACCAATTTGACTGAAGTTCATTAATTCTAAATCAGGAAGTGTCCTAAACTACATGCTAACTGCCAAGCAACATGTTTCAATGTGTTGATAAAATTATTAGAAGTATAAGAGTCGGTTAGAGTTTGTCAGCAGATAGTTAATTTGATAATTCTCTATAAGCTCTATATATGGAGGCATCTAATATACTCATTTACTATCTTTTCAATCGACTCAAAATGTTGTTCAATATGTAATCTCATGATAATCAGTATGCTCTCTATCTGTGCCTATGATCTTCCTCCCATTGATCAATGGATTTGTAACCACAATATTACTAAAGTTATTAATAACAAAAAGAAAACCAGTGCGGATAATAAACCTTACCTGTTGTATTAATAACAAAAAGAAAACCAGTGAGGATCATAAACCTTACCTGTTGTAATTGTTCGAAACCGCTCCTGCCCTGCAGTATCCCAAATTTGGAGCTTGATCCGTTTGCCATCAAGCTCAATAGTTCTTATCTTAAAATCAATGCTGCATCAAAAAGGTAAGGATGTAATGTTAGAGAAACCTCTAGCAAACAAAATTCAGCAATTTTACTCCTAAAAACGATAAAATTGTACCCTATAGTTGTGATGAAACTGGTGGTGAAGGAACCATCAGAAAAACGCAAAAGAAGGCAACTTTTTCCAACACCTGCAAAGAACAAAAACAAAATAAGTTTACTAATGGTAAATCCAAGGTAAATTTCACACAAAAGCAACACAATTATTCCAAAATTAATTAAAATACTTTGCAAAACCTCAACCAAAGCTAGAACATATACAAAAAACAAAGCACAAAAACATCTTGTACAAGCATTTGGACCTCTTAAGGCCTAATTATATTAAACAAATCACATAAAAGGTTAACTTAATTTAAACAATAACCACGCAAACATTTAAATTAAGGTCCAGTCCCAATTTGCAATGCAACCTCTTCCTACCGTAAACGCTTTTACAATTACCAAAAACAATGATTCAAATGTTAACTCAAACTAGATCATGAAAAGATCAAACATTTCACAATGTTTAAAAACAAATCTCAACTAAAAAACAAAGTCAAATCCATCAATAATATATTAATCATTATAAAATAAATATACCCTCGTTCTTTTTCTTTTCATTATAATTTCGGTAAATAAATAAAAAAAGAAGGAAAAAAAAAAGGTTTACCGCTATCGCCGATCAAGAGAAGCTTAATGAGGTAATCGTAATCGGCACGAGCCCTAGCCGGTGGAGCAGCCATGAACCTTCAATTTTTTTTTTGGTTGAAATAAAAGAATGAATCTGTTGCGTCACGAAAATGGTGTTTTTTTTTCTGTGTGAAAATTGAAAATGCAAAAAATGGTTAGAGAGAGAGATGTGGGAGAGAGAAATGGATCTCTTCCAAAGCTTACAAGTAAAGCAACATGGAGATTTTAGAGAGAAAATAACGGTAATTATTTTTATTTTATTTTTTGGGAAAATGAAAAATGATTGAAATTAGTATTGACAAAAAGAGAAGAGAAAGAGGGGAGAGAGAGACAAGTTGGAAGTGTTTACAACCTTGTATTATTGTGAGTGCATTAAACTCACATACCACACTCTCTTTCTCTCTCTTATTTCTCTCTCTAACTTTTGGTTCTTACACTCAGCATATGTGCAAGCGCATGCCAGCATTTCATCCTATGGAGATACAGATTTACAACGGGAAATTTGATTTTTCTTGCTTTTTTTTTTTCATTTTCTATTATTTTTATGACATTTTATGATTAATATAACACAACTGATCAATAATGCTTGAAGATTGTAATAACCAATAATAATATGGGATCTCATTTTAGTACTTTGTTGTGAGTGTCCTTGTTTGTGGCTTAAAAAATATTAATTTTTATAGACATGAATATTTTTATAAACACTCTATTTACATTTTTGCAAATTTTGCTAATAAATTGTATTAAAATAAATAGTGTTGTTTAAATTTAATGATATTAAGTTTTTGGTATAACTTTTTTTTT
>JBBPBR010000003.1:62013199-62023223 GCA_037974775.1 Cicer pinnatifidum
GAAGTAAAGGTCTTTGTGATGCGGTTTTGATTGATTTTGAAACAAAAATAATGATTTGATTTTAAAAAAAATAATGGTTTAATTTAAATGACACATTTAAAAAAAAAAATTAACCAATTCAATTATAACGAGTTAAATTTAATTAGTTTTTGAGTATTCAAATTACCATCATAAAAATACATCAATATTAATATTATAGAAATACGGTAAAATAGTAAATTTGTGTAAAATGTAATATGCAATATACTAAAACTTAACATTACAAAATAACAATTATCAAGTAGGTTGAAAATATATCAAATATAGACAAATAAATTAATTTAAACTAATAAGTCTTAGTAGGAAAAATATTTAAAACAACAAATAATGTTTAAATAATAAATCTAAAATACGATCCGGGGGATTTTTTTACAAAATCTAATAATATTCTATCTTGTTCAGTTTTCAGTATTACTTTTCATCAAATTGTGGTTTTACTTTAGATTGTTTTGGATATAAACAACAACAAAAATTGATTGTTTCCCCTTATCTGTTTATCGTATCCATTAATATATTTAATAATAGAATATTTTTATCCTTGCCTCTTTCTGCATGATTCCTTTGAATCATCGTTGTAAACTTAATTCTTCTGCTTGGAATTGGTGACTACGTTTTTTAATTGATCAACCTTTATCGATTTCTCTTATCTCTTTTATTATTCTTTTTGTTATGTCATTCCTAACCACTTCTGTTAATTGTGATGATGACTCGATTTATGCGGATGAGGTCTACAATTCATCATCCATCATCGAATACTCCGAACTGTAAGCATAACATGTTGGATCCCTAATTTATATACCATAGATATAATCTTGGAAATTATTTGTCAACTCCTTATCTTACAAGGGACAATTTTCGCTCATAATACATATAGATGGTCATTCCCTTCCAAAAATAAATTAGGGTTATGAACCATAATTCTCATTTCTTCATAAGATCAATTTTGTTTGCCCAAAATCACTATAATACTATGATAATGTATTTGATCAATCGTTCTCTTGATCCAAAAATTGCATAGAGTGCGATAAGGATGAACTCAACTTTTTACGTTTGAACAAAATTGAAGGATCGAGAAAACATCTTTAGAATCACTTATTAACAATAAAAAGAAATATACATTTGATTAATTGATAATAAATAGTTTGGTTAATTGATTAATGTCGTCCATACATTTGAAATCAAAACTCACATGATAAAATATATAAAATTACTAATTTACATTATTTTTGTAGTTTAATTATTTTATCAAGTGATAAATTGACAATTTTAAGAGTTGAAATATTGTTATACATAAGTATGAGTTGTTTATCTGTATAGTTTATCTACATATAAGAGATCTTTTTATGCATTTGATAAATAGATATTGAATAATAAAATATTTATTAAATGAATACTATCAATAATTAGATGAGAAAATACATGAGATATGAATCATTAAATAACTTTTTAGTTATTTATATGAAGATATTTTTATTGACATTGATTTTTTTTTTTTCAATGTTTCAAAATATGAATAATTACAAAAAACATTTATAATGTATAGTTATGTTTTAAGAAATAAAATTTGATACATATTTAATATTTTAAATTTTTAAATATACCGTGTCCTCAATACTTTAAGCTTATGGATCTATTTCAAGACTAAAGTGTGAATTTTGATCAATTGTAAGAACATAAAATACATGAATTAAAGATGTTGATTTTATATCTGTGTGGTAATTGTAATTCTTTTAAATTAATACTTTTGATTAAAATAAAATGTTTTTAATTATATTATACTACACAATTACTTAAAATATAAAAAACTAAACCGCGAAAACAAGGAGAATGGAAATTAAAATGGAGGTAAAGCGTGAAACTTAAAAAAATGGAAATTTCCATTTGAGCGCGCAATGAAAAGTAATTAGATTATGTTGGAACAGAAAGAGAATCTCAGCCATCCATCGCACACATCTTGCTCAAATGCGTTCCAACCAGCTCATCGATCCGCATCATCACTGGATCAATGCAAGATCCTGACCGTTTATCTGATGTCCCTATGACACTGAAACGCAACGGATAAAACAGTTCCACGTCATCGATCCGCGGTGAAGCTCATTAACCAATAGAAACACGAGAATCTACTTATATATTATCATCACCGCGCCTCTCAATAAACATCCGCACTCATCTTTAATTCCAAATTTCCCAATTTGAAACCCTAAACTTTTTTCAACCAAATTCCAAAACAAATCAATGGCGCCAAAGGGAGAGAAGAAGCCAGCAGAGAAGAAACCCGCAGAGGAGAAGAAGACGACAGTAGCAGAGAAAGCTCCGGCGGAGAAGAAGCCAAAGGCCGGAAAGAAGCTTCCCAAAGAAGTTGGCGCTGCCGCCACCGGAGACAAGAAGAAGAAGAGAAACAAGAAGAGCGTTGAAACATACAAGATCTACATCTTCAAAGTTCTGAAACAAGTTCACCCTGACATTGGTATCTCAAGCAAAGCCATGGGAATCATGAACAGTTTCATTAACGATATCTTTGAGAAGCTTGCTCAAGAATCTTCAAGACTTGCTCGCTACAACAAGAAGCCAACAATCACTTCTAGGGAAATTCAGACCGCGGTCAGGCTTGTACTTCCCGGAGAATTGGCTAAACATGCCGTCTCCGAGGGAACCAAAGCAGTCACCAAGTTTACAAGTTCTTAAACATAAACGATTCGGTGGTCTTTTTTTGGGTCATGTTGCTGTGGTTGTCATGTTACTGGAGATTTGATTAGGCATTGTTAGATTAGACATTTCAATTGGTAGGTTTTTTTCTTCCTTTTTTTTTTTTTTTTTTTTTTTTTTTTTTTTTTTTAATGTTTTTCATTGTAACTGAAGTTTGGGATGTTGTTGATCCTTTTGTGTATTAAAAAAATGGTGAAATTAATGATATTTGGAATTAATGAAATTTCTGTCTGCCTACTTATTAAGTTTCAAAGGATTAGTCTCCAAGGGGTGGATGGTGACCATTCACATAGCCATTGGTCTTGAGGATTTAATAGGTATGACCAATTTTTTAAATGTTTGTTTTTGCTACTGATTGATGATAGTGGTTTAAGATGCTGTTTTGTGACAATAGTGTTGATTGGTTGTTATTGAATGCTAGGGGTTATGTTCATAACATATTAACACTTATGTGACTTGTAATCGCCTGTGTTTTGGTGTTTTGATGCTGCTCAGTGAGAATCTATTATAACTACACTTAGTATCTTTTGTGCATTTTATGGTTGACTTCATTTTTCCACGTATTTATCTACTTTTTTTCCTTGTTTGTATTTGTCATAACTTACGATCATGATTTGGGTTTGTTTGTCACGCATCCCGTTTGTATTTACAAGGTAACATAGTGAACACTGTCAAGATATGTCAATAAGGTAGACTGTTAAAGAGTTTCAAACGAGGAAATCTCACCACTTGTGTGATTTTTACATCGTTTGGTTTTCATATTTAACTTCTCTTTTTCGATGAATTTTGTTGTGGATATTACTTACTTGCACTATATTTTTTCTGTTCTCTAATGGTTACAGATTTTGCTTTGCTTGCATTGTATGTCTTATTTACAAGGGACGTTTGTTTCGGGCGATATAAAATAACATGCGACAAATGAATTTCCTAAGAATATAATGACTAGTTTTCAAATTTGTTTTTTAAAAACATTTGACGCAATTTAATACTCTAGAACAATTAGTAATTAAGGTTTTTTTTTTTACCTATATGAAATTCATGAGAGTACCCGTTCCCACTGTCTCACTTGAAAATAATTTCACGAGAATAATGGAATTTATAATAAGTCATCGTATTTGTAAGAATCTTCATACCCCACAATGATATTGTCTCAACATTGTTACAAACCTGAGTACACCCATTCTCTTAATCTACCATGAGAAGAGGAAGATGCAACATAAACTTAAAAAATAATATAAAGATAAAATGATAATATAATTCTGAAGCTCCATTCCATTGGATACACCTCAAATTGGGGATGGAAAATTCGAGGATTTAGATTATTATATGATGGAATTGGTTCCGTTCCACTCCATTCATATTTTATAATTTTTTTTGAAACAATAGTATCTAATTAAATATCACTCTATTCCATCTTATTTATCAATCCAAACAAAGTCTTAGTGGCATCACAAAATATCTTACTTAATTACTAAATGTATTTTCCTTAAATTGATGCCTTGAATCCTTCAACTATTCCCATAATCAACCTCTTCGTTACTCTTTTTTTGGACTTTAGAAATATTTCACCATATTCCCATAATTATTTGTAGGATAAATCAATATTTTAGTTTTTGACTCTATCACTTTTATTTTTGACACAACCAAAAACTTAAATTACTCATTGAATCATCAAAACATTAATGTCTAACATTATAACGATCATCGACAATAAATTTTATCTTTCAAGTAATTTTATGATAATAAATTGCATCTTATAAATATTATTTTGCTAATTTGATGACTAATTTGAATTTTTAATTAAATCAGGAAACAAAGTGACAACACTGTACATTTTTAAGGACTAAAATATTGAAAGATTTATCTTTATCAAGGTATATGGTACCTAAGTATGGTTTTTTTATGTTAGAGAATATTGTTGTCTCATAATCTTAGTGTGATAATGATGGAATTTGTTTTTTAAGTTGTTTATAACTCTAATTTGGAGTTGTTCCTATGTATGAGATTAACGGATTTTCTTTTTAAGTCACCAAATAGACAAGTTTTTCAAATGCACATATATTCGCACTAGTTTTTGTTATGAAAAATGTAAATCAATAAGTAATCAAATCAAGGTTGTTCTTGGTTTTATACAAAAAAACGCAGATTGATTGAAAACTGAAAAACGGAGATTGATCAGATCAATATCAAGAACGTTCTTCGTTTTCTGACTGAAACGGAGAATGATCAGTTTAAAGCAGAATCTAAAGTTTGTAATGCTAAAATGAACACACACTTGTTAACCAAGTTCATAGATTAACTCATACGTCCGAGGGACTGTATCCGACTTGAATTATAACTAGTTATGCGATGAAAATGTTTACAATGATAAATTTTTCTATGATGCCAGATTTTCTCCACTTAGTAAATCTGCAGCTTGTTTTTTATATCTCTCTTCATTTTTTTTGTCAGCCTTGTTTTTACTTATCTACAGTTAGTTTGCAGTTTTGGAGTAATAAACTAACTAACTAAAGTAGTTACAACTAACTAATTAACTATTAAAAAATAGTTTGACTTCTTAATTGAGTACCACTTTTAACAATTATCCACCTTGGTACCAAATGAGAAGCTTCAACTTGTGATTCTTCAAATCAAATCCTCTCAATCCTTGATCTCAGTTCTTGGACTTGACTTGCAGCATATCCAAACAATGTTTGAATTTTCCAAGTGTGACATATTTCGTAAACATGTCTGCAAGATTATCACTTGTGTGAACCTTTGCCACATGTATCTCACCCTTTTCAATGACATATATGATGAAGTGAAGTATGACGTCTATATGCTTGGTTCTTTCATGATATATTTGATTTTTACTCAAGTGAATGGCACTTTGGCTGTCACAATTTATGCACACAGATTCTTGCTTGACTCCAAGTTATATGATTAATCATTTTAGTCAAATTCCTTCTTTCACTGCTTCAACAAGAGCAACATATTCTGCTTCTGTTGTTGATAATGCCACTATGTGTTGAAGATTAGCTTTCCAACTGACTGTGTAGTTAAACACAGTGAACACATAACATGTAAGATATCATCTTCTATCTAAATCTCCAGCAAAATTAGAGTCTACAAATCATTGGATTGGTTTTGATGGTTCTGAACTTTTGTTGTATTCCAAACACATGCTTTGAGTTTCCTTTAGGTACCTTAGAATCCATTTGACAACTTGCCAATGTCTCATTTGTGAGTTTTCCCTAAACCTACTCGTGACACTTACAACATGAGAAATGTCTAGCCTTGAGCAGACCATAGCATACACGATACTCCTTATGGCACTAGCATATGGTATACTCTTCATGTCTTTTGCTTCCAAGTTTGTGTTTGGTGACATGGCTGAAGAAAGCTTGAAGTGAGCTGCTAGTGGAGAGCTGACTGCCTTTGGTTCACTCATATTGAATCTATTTAGAACATTTCCAATGTAGCTCTCTTGAGAAATTATTAGTTTTCCTTGTTCTATAATTCTGATTATTTTCATTCCTAGGATCCTCTTGGCTGGCCCTTCAATTTTTTTTATTTATTTCATACTTTTAGATCCTATTAGTATGTCATCCACATATAGCAACAAGTAAATGTATGTGGCTGATGATACTTGTTTATAGTACACCCAACTATCAAAATTATTTCTACAATAACTTTGACTGAGCATGAATGAAACAAACCTCAAATACCATTGCCTTGAGGTTATAATCATCTGATGAGGTTATAGTCATCTGATTCCTGCTGTGGAAACATAACAAGTTCTATTGGGTTTGCTTCAATCTTGTCTTGTTGAGCCTGCTGTTGTTCTGAAGTCAAGAATGTTCTTGACTTTCGTTAATCTTTCTCCTTTTCTATGGCTGAAGTCAAGAACGTTCTCTGTTTTTTTTGCAACTTTCTCCAGCTCAAGATCAAACCTTTCAATTTTGTCTTGTTGAGTCTGCTGTTGTTCCAAGAACGTTCTCTGTTTCTCTCCAGATTTCTCCTCCTCAAGATCAATCATCTCATCTTCAATTTGATGTGAGTCTTTATTCGCAACATTGTTTACATACTTATATATCTCAACCTCATGAAACTTAACATCCCTGTTGATGATACATTTCCTACACTCAAGACACCATATTCTATAACCTTTCACACCACTTGGATATCCAACAAAATACCCTTTCTTAGCTCGAGGGGTTTTGAGTTTAATTGCAGTAGAATGACTCCAATTTATCAAATCACAAGTTGTATGGACAACTTCTCCCCAAAACTATGCAGACATCATTGCATTCGACAGAATGCATCTCATTCTTTCAATCAAGGTTCTATTCATCCTTTCAGCTAGTCCATTTTGTTGAGGTGTGCTCCTTACAGTCCTATATATGTTCACACAATGAGCTTTACAAAAACTAGTGAATTCCTCACTACAAAATTCAAGACCATTATTTATCCTTAGAGTTTTAATCCTTTTGTCAGTCCTATTTGCAACCATAGAGTTATGATCTTTAAAGGTTTTAAATGTTTCATCCTTACTTTTCAACAAGTAAATCCATACTTTTCTACTATAATCATCAATAAATGTAATGAAATACTTGATACCTCTATGTGAAGCAATCTTTGTAGGTCCCATAAATCACTGTGAACATATTCCAAGATTCATTTTGAGCAATGTTTCCATGTATAGAACTTGACCCTATGCATGTTTCCATACACACAATGCTCACAAAAGTCAAGATCCCTAATTTCGTCTCCACCTAGCATGCATTGCATGTCCAAAACTTGCATTCCCTTTAGACTTCCATGTCCTAGCCTTTGATACCACATGTTGGCCTTGCTTGATGCTTGTATTGAAATTGCTTCCATTCCTGTCATTGCTTGACCATTTAGAAGGGAGTTGTCATGATCTCTTGTTCCCTTAATGATTACCAATAATCCTTTTATGACTTTTAGAGTGTATTTCTCTACTTTGTATGAACAACCAACTTCTTCCATCATTCCTAAAGAAATTAAGTTCCTTTTCAGCTCTGGAACATGTCTAACCTTTGACAAAATCTTCATGGTTTCATCTTCCAGCTTCAACTTGATTGAACTAATTCCAACTACCTTGCAGGCTGATTTGTTCCCCATAATCACCTTGCCTCCATTAGTGTCCTTATAGTCAAGAAAACAATCTATATTTGAGGTCATGTGAAATGAACACCCCGAGTCAGACACCCAGTCATCATCCAGGATTTTCGTTGAATTTTCCATAAGAACATTTGAGCTTTCATATCCTTTAGAAGCTATAGATGCATTTTCATAATCATCATCACTATTTGATCAATGCTTTCCTTTCCAATATGGGCATTCTTTCTTGAAATGCCCTTCCTTATTGCATATGAAACATCTCATTTTAGACTTGTCATTTTCTTTATTCTTGAACTTATTCTTCTATTTTTGATTCTTCTTCCCTGCCCTAGCCTTGACAAACAATCCGTCATCACCATTGCTTTCTTCTTTCCCATATGACTTCCTCTTCAATTCTTTGGAGATTAGTGCAACTTGTACTTCTTCTAATGACAAAGAGTGTCTACCTAAAGAAGTCCATCATACAGATTTTTAAGAGAGTTTGGTAATGAATTTATTAACAACAAGGCCTGATCTTCATCATCCTATTTTACATCAATGTTTTCAAGATCTAACACAATCTTATTAAACTCATACATATGATTTTCAATTGACCTTCCATGTTGCATCTTGAAAGTATACAATTTTTGTTTTAAGTACAATTGATTCACTAATGATTTTGTCATGTATAAAGATTCTAATTTGAGCCAAATATCTGCTGCAAAGGTATCAGTTGACACTTCTCTCGGAACCTTGTCTCCAAGACTCAAGATTTAAGCATTATGAGCCTTGTCCATGATATCCTTCTTGTGCTTTTATGGTGGTGTGGATGCCATGTATTTCTTTCCTCCCAGTGCTCCTACCAAACCTTAATGAACCGACGACGTTTTCATCTTGAGATGCCATGACCCAAAATCATTTTTCCGATCGAATTTTTCAAACACATACTTTGTTGATGACATCGTTCCTTTGAGTGGAATACTCCCTTGCTCTTGATACCAATTGTTATGAAAAACGAAGATCAATGAGTAATCAAACCAAGATTGTTCTTGGCTTTATACAAAAAAGTGTAGATTGATTGAAAACTGGAAAATGGAGATTGATGAGATCAATGTCAATAAAGTCTATGTTTTCTGACTGAAACGAAGAATGATCAATTTTAAGCAGAATTTAAAGCTTGTAATGATAAAATGAACACACACACTTGTTAATCCAATTATGAGGTTAACTCCTACATCTAGAGGACTGTATTCGACTTGAATTATCACTAGTTATGGGATGAAAATGTTTACAAAGATAGATTTTTCTATGCTATCATATTTTCTGCACTTAGTAAATCTGCAGCTTGTTTTTTATCTCTCTCTTCATTTTATTTTGTTGTCAGCCTTGCTTTTGCTTATATAGAGTTAGTTTACAGTTTTGAAGTAACAAACAAACTAACTAAAGTAGTTACAAATAACTAATTAACTGTCAAAAAATAGTTTTACAACTAACTAATTAACTGTCAAAAAACTCACATCCTTCGTTGTTTGTGTTTGACTGGCTTGACCCTGCGTTTATGAAATCGCAGTTGCTACACGTTAATGAGTCTTGAAGTTCAAGTTTGTGAGGAACCCCGCTCTAATAGGTGATACCTAGAATAAGGGCTATAATTTGTATTTTCTTATTTAATTTGAAACGAATTTTTATATGAAAACCTTAGAAGTACTTGTTAGTTTTTAGAATTAAATCAAGTACTTATACTGAAATCAAGTTTATCTAGATTGTACTATTTTAATAAATAAAAAATTAAATTTAAAGTGTTCTATTTTATTTTTGAGAAACGTGATATCCTAAATTAAAAATAAAAATTTTTATTTTATTAAAAATAATTTTTATTTATCTACTGTAAATTTTATAAAAATATTATATAAATTATTATATGTATTATTTTGAAATTTAGAGTGTGCCACCACGTGTAAAGATTATTGCTTGAAATCGGTTGTATTTAATTATAGTATAGATTCTTATAATTTTAAATAATATGAAATCTATAAAACATACATAATAATATACATTAAGGTCTAACCCAAACTATCTCAAATCTTCTAAAAATAAATAAATAATAATAATCGCGTGAAAATATTATAGACCAATTTTAATAATAATAATAATAATAATAATAATAATAATA
>JBBPBR010000003.1:62025726-62041932 GCA_037974775.1 Cicer pinnatifidum
TAGATATATATATTTATAAACCATCTAACACACTATATTATAGATATAACATTGAAAACGATAACATAGAAATTATATACTTACGATATATCTTGCATGAGTCAAACAATTTTTAAAAATATTAAAAAATTGAACAAATTTATTTAAACGATAATATATTATGTGTTTGACACAAGTTACACACTAGTATTCTTATTTTATGGCCTTCTAAATATGAATTTCATTTTCATAAACGAACAATTAGATTTGGTAAGAATCTAAAAAATAAAACAACAACAATAGATAAAGAAACAATCTGCGCAATGTGTAATGTGTGTTAATTTAAAATGTTTTTGATATGTTGAGTTGAAAAAATATTTTAGTTTGTAATACTTTATTATTTGAATTTAAGATATTTAAATTATTTTTAAATTTAATCACAATAATATTAATTAGTTATAAATCTATTTTAGTTAAAATACGGATATGAGTATGTATCCATACATTTAGGTACCAAAGAACAAATATCCGAGTATTAAAATTGATATCAAGAAAAGATACTAGACATATATATATATATATATATATATATATATATATATATATATATATATAAATATATTTTTTTTAAACTTTAGATATAAAAACATCAAATATAATACTCTACCAAAACACTACCTGGCGGTTGCCATTAGGGATTACAATTAGACCCAGGTACCTGCAAAAAAACTCACTATGGGTAGGGTAAAAACCTGCATAATAGGTATAAGCACGGGTACAGGTAATTACCCGCAAAATTAAGCGGGTATGAGTGCAGGTACGAGTACTATAGTACCCGTCTCGCACTCACACTTATATAAATATATTATTTATTCATTTATTATATTAATGTTTAGTTTAATTAATTATTTTCTTTTATATTTTAATATCTATTAATATCATTGAACCATTACAATATTTATAATCAAATCAAAAGATAAATGTTTGCAAACTTTTTAAGAATTTGATTATGATGAATAGTTAAATAATTGTGACTTTATAATAAAGAGTTATATGCTATTAATTGTGTCTTTATAATTATACTTGTAACTTCTTATAAATTGTTTTTATTGATCTCAAATAATATTGTCGTAAGAGTTGTAATTTCATAAAATATTATTATGGATATTTGAATGTGTATTGTAACGAGTGTTCATTTGAAATATTTTGAGTTAAAAAATATTTTGGTTTATAATACTTTATGATTGAATTTATGATATTTGAATAATTTTTAAATTTAATCACAAAATAATATTTATTTATTGATCTATTTTAGTTAAAGTGTAGGTAATATGTATGAATACGAGCACTTTGGTACCCAGAGTGTAAGGGTACGAGTATTAAAGTTGATACTCAAAAAGGTACATGCATGAGTATGTGTATTTTTTTAAACTGCAGGTATGGATACGAATATTATAGTACCTTACCCAAACCCTACCTATTAGTATTCCTAGTTGCCATTGATACTAGTTGCCATTCATACCCATACTTGAAATAATTGATTTGATAATTCTTATATCTACTAGTAGTTATTATCAATAAATTTTGTAAGATGTAACTAAAAAATAGGCTTATATGATATGCTTTTATTAAGAGTATAATTATTGTTATACATAAGTCTGAGCTATTTCTTTGTGTAATTTATCTAATTGTATAAAATTATTTTTATGGGTTTGATAAATAGATGTTGAATAATTAAATAATTTTTAAATTAGTGCTACTAAAAAATCACAAAAAAACTATTATGACATATAGTTACGTTTTAAGAAATACAATTTAATACATATTTAATACTATAAATTTTTATATATATATATCTTCGATATTTCAAATTTATGGATTACTTTTGAAATTAAAGTTGTGCAGTTAGATCATTTATAAAAATTTATATTTATAAAATAAAATAAAAATATAAAAATTAAAGAAGTTGATTTTATTATTTAAAATTAATATTTTTGATTAACATAAAATGTTTTTATATTATACTACATAATTACTTAAAATATAAAAAACTAAACCGCGAAAACAAAGAATAATGAAAATTAAAATGGAGGTAAACCGTGAAACATAAAAAATGGAAATTTCCATTTGAGCGCGCAATGAAAAGTAATTAGATTATTTTGGAAACAGAAAGAGAATCTCAGCCATCCATCACACACATCATCCTCAAATGCGTTCCAACCAGCTCATCGATCCGCATCATCATCGAATCAATGCAGGATCCTGACCGTCTATCTGATGTCCCTATGACACTGAAACGCAACGGATAAAAACAGTTCCACGTCATCGATCCGCTGTGAAGCTCATTAACCAATAGAAACACGGGAATCTTGTTATATATCAATCATCACCGCGCCTTTCAATAATCATCCACACTCATCTTTATTTCTAAATTTCCCAATTTGAAACCCTAAACTTTTTTCAACCAAATTCCAAAACAAATCAATGGCGCCAAAGGGAGAGAAGAAGCCAGCAGAGAAGAAACCCGCAGAGGAGAAGAAGACGACAGTAGCAGAAAAAGCTCCGGCGGAGAAGAAGCCAAAGGCCGGAAAGAAGCTTCCGAAAGAAGTTGGCGCCGCAGCCACCGGAGACAAGAAGAAGAAGAGAAACAAGAAGAGCGTTGAAACATACAAGATCTACATCTTCAAAGTTCTGAAACAAGTTCACCCTGACATTGGTATCTCAAGCAAAGCCATGGGAATCATGAACAGTTTCATCAACGATATTTTTGAGAAGCTTGCTCAAGAATCTTCAAGACTTGCTCGCTACAACAAGAAGCCAACAATCACTTCTAGGGAAATTCAGACCGCGGTCAGGCTTGTACTTCCCGGAGAATTGGCTAAACATGCCGTCTCCGAGGGAACCAAAGCAGTCACCAAGTTTACCAGTTCTTGAATGTAAACAATTTGCTGAGTTGTTTCGGCTATTAATGTTTTATTATAATTATCTATTTCTTTTAGTGTTAGATCTGGGTCAGGGTTTTAATATGTGTAATTTTCTATGAATCAATGAATGAATATTTATGTAATGAATGGATCTATATATGTATTGATCTTATGATTTGGGTTAAATGATCTTAGGTTATTTTTTGGTATTTTTTTTTCTGTGTTTTTAGTTGAAACGGATGAATATTTATTAATATTGTTGAAAATTAATATATTGATGTAAACATTAATGTTATTTGAACTAAAATGGATGTTTTTATTTACCTATTTCAAACAAATTAATTTTTTTTAATATACTTTATTTTTGAAACTTGTATACGATAGTGTTTTTTTAAATTTTTTATGTTGATTAAAATTGAAAAAAATGCACTAAATGGATACAAAATAGATTGAAGTGAAGATTATAATAGAAATTATAATATATAAACAAGTCAATGAGATTAGATAGATGTCCCAAATAATAGAACTGTCTCTCTTTGTTTTAACTGAAAACATGTTTCCCTTTGTTTCTAAGTTCTAACTGAAAAAAAGTCAATGAGATAACGTAGATGTATCAAATAAAAGAAGTGGCTCCTGCTATTTTACAAACAGCTTTCTATTTTGTAAGCTGTTTAAATTAAATTAAGAATTTTGTCTTAAAATTTATTCTCTTATTTTGCAAGTTATTGTAAATAAATTAACAATTTAATCTTAACAACTCATTTTTATATTTTATGATTTATTATAAATAAATTAACAATTTTATTATATTTTTTGTAACCAATTCATATTTTATTTATTAGTAAAATAGACAATAGTGTCAATGTTATTTGTTAAAATATCAAATAACATTCATATGGGGTTATTTAAACAATATAATACATTCAAATTTTTGAACATGTTCATTTTTTGTGTGTACGATGATATTATCAAATTTTATTTATTTTCAATAAAAGAAAACATGAAGATAAATTCATTTATATTAAAAAAAATAAAATGTACATCTATAACGGTTATCTAATAATAATTCACGACTTATTCTCACCTTATGTTTTTCTTAAACAACCATGTTAACTTATATTTTAATATATATTATTAAATTTTTTTTATTGAAAAAAGAATATAATAAAAAATTTTCTTCAATTAAAAGTCTTTTATTAATATAATTTATTTAAACAAAATATCCCTCCCAAATTCGGCCTTAATAAATTAACCAAAACAGAAATATCGATATAAGTAGTTAAAAATAATGTATCAAAGAAAAAATAATTAATTTTATAATTAATATAAGAAAAAGCATTCATTAAAATTAAGATTTGGCTTCGCCCGGACTCGAACCGGAGACCTTCAGTGTGTTAGACTGACGTGATAACCAACTACACCACGAAACCTATTTATGTATGATATAACCTAAAACCTATATATTTAATAATAATCGGTGATCTCTTGTATCTCCTTATATTCGCATATTTTAATTCTATATCCTCAAATCTTCGTCTCTCACAACCCTTCGACGAAACCCTAACTTTTTCACGTTCCTTCATTATTTCTCAGATCCTTCTTCTACCTCCCTCTCGTTCAAGCTAAAATCTCTCAACACATAAACATGTCTGCAGCTCTCGATATGACCCTCGAAGACATCATCAAGAACAACAAAAAATCTGGATCCGGAAACCCTAGAGGTCGCTCCAGACCCGGACCCGGACCCGCTCGCCGTTTACCTAATCGTGTCTCCAACCGGGCCGCACCTTACTCCGCCGCTAAGGTAACTTGTTTCCATTCATTCTTCGGATTTCTTAAAACTTGGTTTGGTTTTAGATTTCAGAAACCCTAAATTCGCTGTTGGATTTGATCCGTTTTTGGTTTTAGGCTCCGGAGACGACTTGGCAGCATGATTTGTATGCAGATCAACCCGTGGCTGCGGCAGCGTACTCTGCTCAAGGTGGTCGTGCGCCTTCGATAGAAACTGGAACCAAGCTCTATATTTCTAATTTGGATTACGCTGTTTCCAACGATGATATTAAGGTATTTTCTCTCTTTTTTCAGAATGATTTATTAATATAATTAGTATCTTGAAATTTGTTTTGGGTTTTTTATATTTTTGTTAATATCTATTGAAAAATTGTTTACAAATATCAGTTTTTTTAGGGACAGATAATATTCGATGATATATGTAGGGTTTGAAAATGATAGAAAAGGAGCCTAAACTTTTCAGGCGCCACTTATAAATGCAAGTGTTTAAAGAATTTTACAGTAACTATACTTTTTGAATTAATTGCTTCTCAAATAAGTTGAAATTAGCTTATAAGGACTATTTTATTAGCAGTGAATCCCAAACTACTTGTGATTGGTTAGCTTCCATAGGTTAAATGCCAATCAGAATTCCAGACAAGGCTAATACAAAGAAAATAATGTGTTAGTGTCTGTTTCAAGATAGCTGAGCTTGATATGTGCTCTTACATAGTGGCTTTAGAGGGTTTTTTAATCAGGATTGTCTAATTCCTTGTCCGTGTTGTCGATGGTGGATGGCGGTTCATGAGGGCGAACCAAAAACCAGCTTTACACATAAAGCAGACGGTGTAACAAAATGACAGAAGCATGTCAGACAAATTAAGAAACTTCTTTTACATAAAGTTAACCGAATTAAAAATAGAATTAAAAACCATAATTTAAAACCTTTATGTCTATAAATCTTCTTGGGGTTTATTAGGATTTTAACCCATTTTTGGCCTAGCTTTATGTCAGGTCAAACTATTTACAATTCAATTTTCACGTTATGCAGGAATTGTTTTCTGAAGTTGGTGACTTGAAACGGCATGGCATTCATTATGACAGGAGTGGTAGATCGAAGGTATATTGTCTAGTTGGTTTAATTTGGTCATTCTGATCATATTCTCTGTCCTGCTATAGCTTAGAAAAAAACTATTTTTCATAGGGTACAGCAGAAGTAGTTTTCTCACGACGACAAGATGCGGTTGCTGCTGTAAAGAGATACAACAATGTTCAACTAGATGGGAAACCAATGAAGATAGAGATTGTCGGAACCAACATTTCTACACCTGGTGTGGCTCCTGCTGTAAATGGAGCTATTGGAAATTTTAATGGAATTCCTCAAAGGTATTTAATCTGACTTTTCTAGTTAATGAATAATCTAAAATTATCACCTTATTTAATCTGATATTAGGAGCGTGAAATGAACCTTTCTTACAGTCTACTTATTTCTCGGATGGCTAACTTTTGGATACTTGAATGGTTATTCGGGTGTGCATACATTGCTGTGGGGTTTAATTTTCGTTTAAATTTTGCTGCAATACTTGATTAAATCTTGCTTTCTGAAAATTGCAATCATTTGATATCTGTTATTAGTTGTCTGTATTACAAGCAAAAGTTCAATTTTTAGAATGGTTGAAAGCTTTTTGATGTCTGATCATAAGCATGCTGTTGAGATGGCTCTCTTATTCTGTTCTCTTGTATTGTGGTCTAACATCATTGAATTGCTGCCAATAAATGCTGGTTGCTAGTTAACTCTAAAAACTCAATGCACATGGATGCAAGTATACTGTGTTTCTCTGTTCTATGTTGCAGATAATGTCCTCTTTTCATTTTTGTATCTTGTTTTTGAAATTTTAATTAGAATATTTTTGACCTATATATCAGGAGATGGCTTCTACTGTTAATCAATAATTTTTTTAATTGTACTGTTACATTTAGTACATTGGTATTTTTTCTTAAAGTTGGTTGTCATTTGTCTGGCTTGAGCAGTGGACAAGGACGAGGCGAGGCATTACGAGGGTCTGGAGGTAGAGGTCAAGGCATTAGAAGGAATCGAGGACGTGGAAGAGGTAGCGGAGGAGGTCGTGGCGGTGGTCGTGGTGGTGGTCGAGACCAAAAGGTATCTGCAGAAGATCTTGATGCTGAGCTGGAGAAGTATCATGCAGAGGCCATGCAAATAAACTGAAGGAGTTATCTTGTTTTGTTTTCTTGCTTTTACATCTATGGTTATTAGGGGGCATTGTGATGGATGGCCACATGTTTATGTATTTGGAGCCCTATGTTTTAGGGAGGGGGATAAATTACTTGAGTGAAAACTGTTGCTTGATTGTATGGAGTTTGGGCTTCTGTTATCTAAAATATTCGTATTCCTTGGGCATGAACTATGAGTTATGAAACAGAAGTCAGCTTGTAATATGTACTCTAGGTTGCTTTCATTGACTTTAATTATGTTTATCAACAAGGAAGTGAGAGGTGTGAACTGATCTCGTCTATGCACAGAAATCTCTGGCTGCAAAATGTGGGATGCTGTCTTGCTGCAGATTTTACCCACCGCTGCCTTGTTTTGACTAAACCTTTACAGTGGAATCCTGAATCCTCAATAAGGTAGATTCCCTGTCTCTGCTCCCACAACCCTACCCCAGAAGAAGTAATGTTCTATATCTTTTGTTATTTAATTTTAACTTACTTTGTGCTTGTTTGATATATAATCTTATGGTAAGGTCTGTAATCTTGAGATGTTTATACAATGTTATAGAGGAGAACATCTTTTTCCTGATTGGTAGTTTTGACTTATTATTTAGCAAGATGGAATCTACCGTCTGTTCTGCTATACCGATTGTACTTGTCAGTATTCAGGCCTACAAATGGAAATGGCAGTCCCCGCTAGGGATGCTGTAGGAGTTGTTGTTATGCCACATTCACTCTTGAAGCTCATCCAGTTTCTCTTGCCTATATTGGGAATTCCAAACAAAGGCACTGTGAATTTGCTTCTTTGATTGCACTTCTTGGAACTCTGGTTGCGGTGAAGTTATATGCTGGTTTACTTAGAAATTTTAGTAGTTGTTAAAATTAACAGGCGTTGGTGAACATAACTGATACTATATATATATATATATATAAATATATATTTACTGATGCCAATTGACTCCTCCCCATTCGTGGGAAAGGTGTGTTATTCACTTCATTAAAAATTTAGATTTAATCATCCAAATTTGTCTGTATTGAATGTTAACAATGGAATATAAAAATCCTAGTAATAAATAATGATTTACCTGATGATATTAATATTAAAACCAGGAGGATAAAAACTATAAATTGAAGTGGCTGTCATAAGATGCACCTAAGTATTGGATCTTAAATAGTAGGAATTTCAATTTTTACAGGTGATTAGCTAATTTCTTTTACATGCACCTAATCACATGTATAAGTATTTATTAACTGATTTCTCTAAATGCGTTGATTCCAAAATCTTCAACAAAGTACAAGTATGTTTATGATACTTAACTCACATCCTCCCATTGTCAAGGTAACAATGTTAAGAGTATTCTACCCTGCCCTCTTAGACCTAAATCTGTCACCCTTCAACTAACTTAAAAATACAATGTTGTTTTTTTATAAAATCTTTAATTTTTTTATCACTTATTTTTACTCTCTCTTTCGAAATTTTAAAGAATTTAAAATAACTTTTAAATATTTTCAAATTTTTAAAATAAAAAAGTAAGTGCACTCGAATTTTTCATACATTCGAAATAATTTTTTTTCAAAAATTTTGAAGTAGAATAAAACTTTTGAAATTTTTCAGATTTTAAAACTTTTGAAACTTTAGATTTGAAATCTTTAAAATTTTTTAAAATATTGAAATTTTTTATTTTAAAGGTATGAACGTTTTTAGTGCCACTTATTATTTTCTTTTTTTGTTTAAATTTTTTTGGAAAAGTGTACAACGCGTTGGATGAGAAAGAACCTAGATTTGAAATATTTAAGGATAACATGCGATTCATCCAAAACCATAATAACATGGAAAACTAAAGCTTTAAAGTTGGGTGTCACAAAAGTTTGCTGTTCTTACCAATGATGAGTATCGTTCCCTGTTTTTGGGTAAACGGAGTCGTAATTCCAAAGGGTTGTTTTCTGGGTCTAAGAAGAGTAATCGTTATGCTTTTCATGATACACATGAATTGCCAGGGGGTTTTGTTGATTGGAGGTTTCAAGGATAAACTTCTAAAAATATTCAAAACTTTTAAAAATTTCAAATTTTTGAAATAAGGATTACATTTTGAAAATTTAGATAGTTTTGAAATCTGAAAAGTTTCTAAATATAAAAAATTTCTATTTCGAAACATTTAAATTTTTTATTTCGAAGGTATGAAAAATTCGAGTGTCATTTATTTATTTTTATTTAAAAAATTTAAAATATTCAAAAGTTATGGTGAATTCTTTAAAGTTTCGAAAGAGAAAATGAAAAAATGAGTGGTAAACAAAGTTGAAAGTTTTATAGAATGACATAATTATATTTCGTTTTGATTGAAAAAACGACAAATTTAAATGTGAGAGTGCATAATAGAATACTCATATGTTAAACACGAGAGTTCCAAAAGCTAGGACCAATCCAGAAGATAAATTGTCCATGTTGGAACATGGAATAATGTTAGGAAATATATATTTTTTCTTTTCAAAATACGAGTTAGAAAACTGAATGAATGTAAATGGACACATGTGTTCAAGAATATTTTTATTAGGAGAGTTGAACTAGGTACACATAGATTTTTATTAGGAGGATTTATTTCTACAAAGTGTTGGAGCAAGTCTCAATTGCAAATTAATATTTTGATTTGATTTGCATTTATATTGTCACATTGATTTATATATTTTGTTAGTATAAACGTATAACGCTCTATGTGATGTGCTATTTTTTTAATAGAAAATTTGAGTGCAAAAATATCACACGACCACCTTAAGTCAATATCCAAGAAAACAATGAATTCTGTCTCATTAAAAGTCCATCTTGGAAAAACCCAATGAGATAAATTCAAAGGGATTAAAGTGTAATAAATGACAACTATATATACTAAGTCATGGTCAAAATCGAAAATTTGGAAGATCCACTCTATTACAAGATAAGTCTTCTTTAATATAGAAAAACATAAAATCTCACCAAATAAAATTAATTATGAAAAAACCTGCATTAATTAATTAGTTTGCACAACTATTACACTCTCAATAAATATGAGCGATTTTGAATCGACGAACTCTGATAGATTGAATGAAATTACTTCGTCTATTCTTAAGATGCCATGAAACAATAACAAGATCATTGGATACTTGAACAATGATATGATAATCACTTTCCAACCATATATTAGTCAAATCCTTTTTTATTGTCCACTCAATAGCCGACATTACATTAGTCAACTCAATATGTAGAGCAATTGAGACTCCTAGATTAATTGCAAATCCATCCATAAAAGATCCATAATGATATCTAAAAAGTCCTACAAAAGCAGAACTACCAGGGGAACCCTTATAAGCACCATAAACGTTGCATTTTACCTAAGACAATGGAGGGTGCTTCCATATCACTTCTTTTATCACCGTAGACTTTGGTGCATGACAAACAATACTGAATTCTTTGAACACTCTAAAGTCGCACATAAAATATCTCATGCATCACTTAGAATTAGTTCTTGACAAGTCTGCACTTACTTGAGAATAGACTGTCAATTCAATGGAATGTTAAATACGACTTGATTGTGACATTTCATTGAATAATAGAAAATTGCTCTTAAAGTACGATGATCGAGTGTTATTGTTAATAAGGATGACAACATGGTAAGACAATTGCATGAATAGATCATAGTCACATCTTAGAGATTATTGATGAACGAAGTAGGTATTTAAGCTTGACCCACAATGAGAATGTTGAATAATAGTTATGCAAGCGTCATAAGAGATTCTCATGCTAACTATGGTAAATAGTTATTTGATTTGAAGTCACTATGTTTTTTACGGAAAGGAGTTATAGATTTTAATACTAACAAATGTTATATGTAATAAGATATCCTAAAGGTAGTTATATGGCTGTGATGAATCATATCGAGGAATGTAAATGATGTATAAATGATTTGTCTTTGCTAGATAACATGAGTGATGTCAGTCTTGAGTAACACATGGCTATTTTGGAATAAGCCAACATATGATATTGACACACATTCATCTTTACATCTATATATCATGGAATGACAATGTCAATTACAAGAAAAAGGGAATTTGAATTGTAATCGTCCATTTTTAAAATAATTAATGCTTAATTAAAATTTAGTTAACTCAAGATCAATTTTGATTTTTAAAACACAAAAAAAGCAAAAAGTTATTGGTTAGTGAAACCACCAAATTAATTTTCCAATTTGATCGATGGTTAGTTAATCATAAAAAAATAGAGATAAGGGAAAGAGAATCACGCACAAATATATCCTGATTCACTCAAGGTGGGTTACATCCAATCCTCATAATTTGTGAGCTTTTTCACTAAAGTGTTCAAACAAGATTGTTTTTGCTCTTCACACTAACTTTCCAAATCAATCTTGATCAGTTACAGTATGAAACCTTTTTACCTTGAATGAACTTCCAGCAATCTATTTTCAACCCAATAGTTTGGAGTTTCAAATGAGATGATTTAAAGAGATTGATGGATCTGAATATACTCAACCCTTGTTTGAGTTTAGACTCTCAGCAAAAAATTCAACAATATAGATCCTTAAATCATCTTGGTTAGTGAAATCACAAAATTAATTTCCCTACATGATCTATATTTAGTTAATCATAAATAAAGAGAGATAAGGGAAAGACAATCACACATAAATATATCCTAGTTCACCCAGTGTGGGTTACGTCCAATCCTCACAATTTGTGAGCTTTTTCACTTAAGTGTTCAAACAAGACCGTTCTTCCTTTTCACACTAATTTTCCAAATCAATCTTGATAAGTTATAGTATGTCACTTTCTACCTTGAAAGGATTTCCAAGAGTTACCTTTGAATCTTAGAAAAGGTTTTTACAAATCACCTTTTAACCATAAAATCTTTTTTTTCAATTTAGTCAAACTATTTTCAACACAATAGTCTTGAGTTTCCTATAAGATGATTTAAAGAGGTTGATGGATCTGAACATACTCAACCCTTTTTTGAGTTTAGATTCTCAGTAAAAGACTCAACAAGATAGATCCTTAAATCTAGTGAAGCAAGAATGGAACCCTTTCTTTGATTGAAGAGCTTTAGGATTTTCAAGTATGATTGTATAAGTGATAGATTAGTTGCACTTGAAACTCTTGCCTTATCCTTGACCTTGATATACCTTTTATAGGCTTTATGAATGATGATGATAACTCATCTAGCCATTGGAAATCTAGCTGTTTAGTTGTAGCTTTAGTGGATAAGTGTCATTTAAAAAGCAAGAGTGTCGTTGCTTTGAAAATCAGAACGATCTTCGTTTCTGTTTTGAGAAGTGCTGAACTTGAAAACATTTGATAGCTGTTAGATGTTATGCTTTTCTCTGTTTCTTGTGCAGACTGTTCAGAGGTGCAATTGCAGTGTCATATGAAGTATGCCACGGCTGTACTTGTTGCTTTATCAATCTGGAGATTGATGTTGCTTGTTTGATCATGAGATACATCTTTTTCCTTTCTTAATTTTTTTGGAATGGAACTTTCTAATATGATCTTATGTACATATATCTGGTAACTTTGTAATGAAGGATTGTTTATTAGAAAATCAGAATCGGTCTTGTCGTATTTCCCTTTTATGAACAAGAACGTTCTTGGTTTGATAAAATTGAAGGTTGTGAAAAACGATCTTCGTTTTTCCAGACTTTTATTTTTATTAACCAAAATGTTCTTCGATTATCAAAATGATCTTGTATCTTCCAACTTCATCCTGTGTTGATATGTTTAATACCTATCTTTAATTAATACCCTCAAAAACACATGTTAAACAACAAAACACTTTTTAGTATTATAATTAAAAGTTTAATTAAATTTGTTTGATTATAATCAAAATATTAATTTTGGATTTTGTCTCAACATATCAAAGACCGGGAAACTATAATCGAATTTCGACAAGGATGACACATTTATGCCTCAAGTTCAATACGACACTTGAACGAAGGGACATAACTGCTTAATCATTTTTGTCACAATTTGGTTGAAAACGTCGAAGTAGAAATATCAATCACAAAGAAATGAGGTTTGAATTGTGATACCTTTTTAAAATCTTAATTCATGTACTTAATTTAAATTAACTCAAGATCAATATGGATTATAACATAATATCCATAACGTTTGGAATATGTTAGAAGTAAATAAAACATATTATTTCTAAGTGATACATGATAAGTGAGTGAATAAATAAATATAGGTAAGGATAAGAAGATCACACAACGTTTTGCTTTTGCACTTTCTTTCTTGATCAAAATTGATCAATCACAACTTTCACCTTTCAACCTTGAAAGGAATTTTTGCAGTGACCTTTCAATCCAAAAAAGATTTTTGCAAGCACCTTTCTAAAAGTAAAAGAATTTTTACAACAGACTCAATCTAAGTTAAGAGATTGATTTGAGTTACAAATAATGCGTATGATAAAAGTGTTTATGATCTAAAAACTTCTTAACACTTATTTGAGATTTATTATCAGTAAGAACTCAAAAAATGATTGTTGAGTATAATGAGAGAGCTGAAGTTTTGCTTGAGATAAGAGCTTTTCTACTTGAGTATGTATGATTGCTTTTGAAACTCTTGTATTTTTCTTCTCCTTAATATTTCTTTTATAGATGTAGATAAGTTTGAAAAACTCATATCAATTTGAATATAGTCGTTAAAAACATTAGTCGGTTGAAAATCTTGATTAAAGTTTACTAAGTACATGTTCAATTTTGTCTAGAATGTTCTTTGATAAATCCAAAATGTTATTTTCTGAGGCTGATGGATAAGGTGAATGAATGCTCTTTGATGTAATTTAGAAGCATGCAAAGCTTTCTGCAAGAAATGTGTACATGTGTCCTTGACGACACTTCATCATATGCATATTTTTTTTTATTGATTTTAGTCTTATTTATCTTTAACTATTAGTTAATTTAAGGATTTATTTGATATATCTTGTTGATTTTAGTTATTTGAGTTAATAAAATGTTTGTGCTTTTATTCCCTTGATTAAGTATGGATTTTTCGTAATTTTACGTAGCTTTTTGTTTTAATGTAGTGCTGAATTTTAGCGAGAAATCAATATGATATATGTGGAGTATTTCAGTCATATCTGGAGTTGTAGATGTCCAATTGGAGTCAAACCAAGTGCAAATGAAATCTAAGATCCATATATACAACATTCATGAAGATATTGGAATCCAATTCAGACTCAAAAGATGAGAAAAATGCAGAACATGTCAAACAGAAGAAGTTGTGCGCCTAAAGCGCAACAGCTGCGCCTGAGGCACATTTTCATGCTGAAGACTCTGTCGATTCGCACTTGTAGCGCAAAATCTGGGCCTGGGGCGTGTGACACGCAACATCATTCATTAAAATGCATTTTTTTTTTTTAATTTCTAGGCATTTTTTTTACTATTGAGAAGTTGAGAGACTTGTGCCCTAGAAGATAAACTTAAAGACGACTGTTCTTAACACCGTTGGAGGAGTTTTATCAAGGATCATAAATGAATTCTTCTTATAATTCTTCTTTAATCTCTATCTTTTCTATCTCTATCATGAGTAACTAAACCCTATTTGTTAGGGATGAGTGTAATAAGATAAAACCCTTATTTTTATGATTTGATTTTTAGTTATATGAATGAGTTTATTGAATTATTTTTCTCATCTCTGTGCTTAATGATTTTTATTGCTTGATCAACATTAAAATGTTCTACGATTCATATTTTGAAACGAAAGTGGACTTTACGAATGCTTGAGATGATAAATTCATGAATTTGTAGTCTAGGGATAGATGCAGATCATGAAACCAATTAAATTAGTTGCAAGACAATAGTTTAGCAAGAGAATTCTTGTACGGTAAAGCTTAATTCTAATCTTAAATCCACTAAGGAATTAGGAGTTACTTTGGAATTAAAGGTTCTGTCACTAAGACATTAGGGCAATAATAATAAAGAGAATTCGATAATAATTCAATAAAGGAATTCAATAACTAGGATCATATTAGACACCAATGTTGGATTCAAAGTGAAACTCATCCCTGAAATTTTTCTTATTATAAAGGATCAATTATATTACTGTTATTAATTTTAAATATTATTTCAATCAATTTAGAAACTTTTTTTTCAATGTTAGTAATTAAATATAATTCGATAGTAAAACGCAATCCTTGAGTTCAACACTCGGTATCATTATTTTAATTATTACTTGGAACGATTCAGTATACTTGTTGAAATGCTATCATAGTATAAGGTAGTGGCTAATGTATAGAATTGGTAGAAAATGAAGGATAGAAAAAAGAAGGTTGACACATCATATTTTTGCTAAAGTGACACAAATTTGATTTTGTGGCATTCAACTCGATGAAATGTAAGCATATGGTGTTGGAGTTCTGCTTTAATATATTATAATAGATATGTACTCTAAATATTTATTTACGTCTCATCTTATTGTATTATATAAGAGCGATAATAAATAAAGGGGATGACATACATATAGTAGTTCATTGCCTTGATATGAATTAATATCACGACATACATTACATGTTCCCAAATAAAAGTTGTATGGTACAATCTCATAAGTATTTATCTTAAAATCAACATTAGACATCTAATGAATGGGTCTTCAATTCAATTTTTATGTATGAACATATACTATATGATGTTCATATCAATTTCAATACAATACTTAAGAGAAAAATGACTATTTAGTCAAAGTAGTTGATACATATATCTCATAAATTTCTGGTTGTGAATTGACAACAAATATACTTTGGTGTACTGATCCACAAATAGCATCTCATATACATTCTATAAATGAGAGAAACTCATTCCCTCATATTTCAACTTTATTTGAGAACTAGTAATACACAACTTATTTAACTAAAAATCTTCTGGTTCTTCAACATATGTTTGTAATTACTTTTTGCATCATAATAGATCTGAAAAGGGGCAACCGGTCTTGTCAACAACAAATTTAATAAGATATGTAAACTTCAGGTTTACAATAATATGTGTTCAATTATTTATGATCCATTTGAATCAATAATTAATAATCATAATTTGTAAAGAAATTCATCTAAATATAACCATATAATAGATATTCTAAAAATTTGATTTTACTTTTGTATTACTGTATGCATATATAAAAGACAATATTTTACATAAAAGTAAATGAAAATTCAAAATTCCTTTGAACAAATAAAATTCTACAAACTACGGTATATATTTTATCTAAATAATTATAAAATCAAATTGAGATAAATTGTTTATTTGCTAATCATAAATTACTCAAAAATAAAATA
>JBBPBR010000003.1:62062715-62080398 GCA_037974775.1 Cicer pinnatifidum
ATAAAATTATTAATAATCTTACGTATACTTATCACCTCAATATTTAGGTTAATCGTTTTTTAAACAAAAAATGAAAAATAAAAACCTTTTACATAATTTAAAACATAAATGACTAAATAAAAAAATAAATATAAAGAAATGAAGTGAACCGGAGAAAAAAAAAATCCGAACAAGATTTTTGCCTAAATATAATATAGAACAATGGAAATAAATGATTTACATCTAAAAACATATTAGTAGAATAATTAGAATTCAGATAATGAGAAAACAATTATACAATCTTAAGCTTTTTGTAACCATAATCCTCAATATGATTGATGTCATTCTTTCTATCTACGTTTAACTTAAAAACACTTGTTAATGGACATGGATCCCCTCATGCATGCATTTGCTTTCCAACAAAAAAACATGTGACTGGAATGAAACTGAAGATCAGGAAAAATGAAGAGATAATTAGGAGTGAGAAAAAATCTAAGAGATATATAGAGAAAATTCCTCTCTACCAAATTCCTCTTTACACCCTCTCAACTACTCTATTTGTCTACTCACTTGTTATTTAAATAAATAAAAGATAATAAAAATTGATGAGAAAGATTGATAGAGCTTGGTTCAGTATAATTGATTACATAGAAAAAGAAGCGAAAAGAGAGAGAAATGTAGTAAATGAATTTTGTAACTATTTTACAAAGGAGAATCCCTTTCACAACTGTTAGACAGTTTGGTTACAAAATGAATACAATGAATGAATCTCATATTCCCCTATCCCCTAATTTATACCCTCGTAGTCCTCATAGAATAGACTTGTACAATAGGAACCTTATATGGACCAGATAAGGAGAATCCCTTTAACAATTGTTTGACAATTATGTTACAAAATAATCTCATATTCTCCTATCCTAGTCCTCCTAGAATAGACTTGTACAATAAGAGGCTTATATGGGCCAACTAAGGACCTAACAGCATCATCAATTTATTTAAGTCCTTGAAATGATCCACTGAACCTAGGGATGGCAATGGGTAGGGTTTGGGTAGGGTACTATAGTACCCGTACCCATACCCGCAGTTTTAAAAAATACCCATACCCGTGCCCGTACCCTCATGGGTATCAACTTTAATACCCGTACCCTTACCCTCTGGGTACTAAGTGTCCGTACCCGTACCCATTACCCACACTTTAACTAAAATAAATCGATAAATAAATATTATTTTGTGATTAAATTTAAAAAGGATAAATACCACATATAGTCCCTTAACTTAATTTCAGTTAACGTTTTAGTCCTTTATCTTTTTTTTTTTCCCGATTTTGTCCTTTATTTTAATTTTAAGTGACAATTTAATCTTTTTTTTTTTTTAAATGTTAACAATGTTATCCTTTTTTTTTTACAAAAATTCATCAAAATTTTCAAACAAAACTCATAAATTTAGTTATATTCTTTAATATAAAATAAACTTTATCAAATTTATAACTCAAATCTTCAAATAAACTCATATTTGCCATTCTTTATTTGATGTTGTTAGAGATAAAAATATGAGTTTATTTAAAGATTTAAGTTATAAATTTGATGAAATAGCATTATATTGAGGATGATAATTAATTTTATGTGTTTTGTTTAAAATTTTTGATGAATTTTTTGAAATTTTGCATAAAATAAGGATAAAATTGTTGACATTTTAAAATATAAAAAATCAAATTGTCACTTAAAATCAAAATAAAGGACCAGATCGGGGGAAAGAAAAAGATAAAAGACTAAAACTTTAACTGAAATTAAGTTAAGGGACTATATGTGGTATTTATCCATTTAAAAATTATCCATATATCATAAATTAAATCATAAAATATTATAAACCAAAATATTTTCTAACTCAAAACATTTCAAGTGAACACTCGTTACAATACACATTCAAATATCCATAATAATATTTTATGAAGTTGCAAGTCTTACGACAATATTATTTGAGATCAGTAAAAACAATTTATAAGTTGCAAGTATAATTATAAAGACACAATTAATAAGATATAATTCTTAGTTATAAAGTCACAATTATTTAACTATTAATCATAATCAAATTCTTAAAAAGTTTGCAAATGTTTATCTTTTGATTTGATTATAAATATTGTAATGGTCCAATGATATTAATAGATATTAAAATATAAAGGAAAATAATTAATTAAACTAAATATTAATATAATAAATAAATAATATATTTATATAAGTGCGGGTGCGGGGCGGGTACTATAGTACCCGTACCCGTACCCATACCCGCTTAATTTTGCGGGTAATTACCCATCCCCGTGCCCATACCCATTATGCGGGTTTTTACCCTACCCATTGTGGGTTTTTTTTGCGGGTACCCACTGGGTCTGGGTCTAATTGCCATCCCTAACTGAACCAGCATTATTGATTTATCTCACGAACTCGTTGTTTAAAGAAGAAACAGTATTCCACCAGACTCTAATTGCAAATTATTGTAAAATTCAGTTCGTCCCTCTACGAATGGAGAAAAAATCTTCTGTTGGAGTTGCTCTTAGAGCAACTCAAACAATTACAAAGTGGAGTTGGGACAAATTGAAACAAATAACGACACTTTAACAATTTAATAATAATAAAATTTATAATAGTTCTTTTTTTTTTTATCGTTAATTTGTATATGAAAATTATTTTTTCATTAATTGAAACAATTTATTTTTTCTATTTTTAATTGTTTTTTTACAATTTTTATTATACGATTTTTTTTCTTTAAGCTTCTATTAATCTTTTTTCTTTAAGCTTCTATTAATCTTCATTCTAATTTTGTAACAAGATTACAAAAAAGAGCAAATATCCGTAAAAAACGAAATCATCAACAACTTCAAGTACAACATATTTGAGAGTGTTTTAGACACGAGAATAATGAAATTTAAATTTATTATTTATTTTTATCATTTTTAGTTATCTATTTTATGCTTTTGACATTTAATTTTTATTATCGTTATAAAAAATTAAATTCAATTTTATTTTAAATTTAAATTTAAATCAAAATAATATATAATAATATTAATTTAAAATACTTAAATTAATATTTTAAATTATAATAAACTTAAATATAAATAAAATATTAATATATGAATTAAAATTGTGAAATCCAATATAATTCTTAAGAGTTAAACTATTAAAGTAAATAATGAATAAATCACTTTAAAATAATGTTATAAAGTTGACTTCATTTAAAAAATCTATATTGAGTTTGCCATGTAGTCTAACAAAGATAGAGTAGATAAAGTGTACAGAGGAATTTGATGGAGAGAGTCCATCATTGTAAAGAGATTTAAATAATATTTGTAAGAGATGATTCATACCCCTTAATTGTTCTTGAGCAGCGAAAGAAAACGCATTTGGATCCTCTCCTACAATATATCCCCCAACTATCTCCTATACCTATTTTCTTTCTCTTCTTCTCCTATCTTTTCTCTCTTCGTTTTTTTTTTTAATAATTTTCTTTCTCATCGAAGGACACAGTAGAGGATCCCAATTCTCTTTCCTATTGCTGTATTCAATTTAGAGGATCGATCAATACAGTAAAAAATCAATTTTCAACAGTAATATGGATTTCTTTTAATATGATTTTATTAGTGAAATGAAGTGTTATAAAACCCATAACCGAACGCTTATTTATTGCAGCTGTGCAAGCCAAAACTGGAGTTCTTTTATCTGTAGAATTTGAAATAGTGCCGTCTCCTAATTCACAGACAAATCATACTAGAGGCATTCTCTACAGATTTATTCATCTACGGAAACAAAGCTTATTTGGCCAATCTTATAAACTAGGTTCATATATTCCAGCACCAAGAGCTACGACAACCCAAACTACCAGAATACTTATGACAGCAGTTCTCAACAACTGATCATAGCTGTTGTGTTGGCGACCATCTAATTCAATAGATTGATGCAGCGATGGCGTATCACTGTAGTCACTGATATCCTCCCTATCAATCCTGCTACTGCTTGTCCCAGTTTCATGAGGTTGTATCATATTGCGCTTGCCCATTTTAGAACACTTGATGCATGTGCAGCTGCCTCCAAGATATGATGGCAGTGTGGATAGATCGTCATAAAGAACCTTCTTGTACATCTCTCCTTCTATTTTCAACTTTTTCTTAGTAGCTGGCTTTAAAACCTAACATTCAAGTGCTTCAATTAGTTAATTTAAGGAAGGCACGTATTTCAGAGTAATAATTTTGCAACAAATAATGTGTGGCACAGGCAAAGAAACCTCTTCCGTATGGATAAGTAAAATTGCATTCAATCAATCGATTTATTGAATAGCCGTACACCTTATGTTCACCAACTTCACTACTACATTCCCTCTTTTTATTTTTACCGAGAATATGTTCCCTCTTTCTTTTCTTCGCTATTCATTGCCAGTCGCAAGCCAGGATAAAGAAGAGGGTTGTGTTAGACAGTCAACAGCCAGCATAAAACTCAGTTGAATCTCTATGACATGGATCAACTACGTATGTTCCCTCTTTACGACTTTATTTGTTGTTTTAGGCTAAATAAATGAAAGGAGAGTTTACCTGAATAAAAGTCTGGGCAATAACACGGGCAATTGCTGGAAGTCGAATGACATACAAACAACCAAGACGATTAGGAAAGTGATCTTGCAGAAGGGAAGAACAAGATCTCAGGATTTGCATGGGAACTCTCAATGGAGATAACCCTTCACAGTCTACCAATACCGTAATTTGAGGGTTGTCTCTATCAACTAAGTGCAAGACTCCAAAGTCTACCTGTGATACTGAAGCAAAGACCATTGGTTACCCATTTAACTAAAACTTGAAAAGCGACAAGCGAAGATTCTATACCCGTAAAGTATGTTCAGCAGACAGAAGGGAGCAGCAACAGGGAGCGGATTGCAATATCAAAATAAAGCAAATATGAGAACTAGTAGCAAGCAAAAGAAAAACATACTAATTGCCTGAGCAAATCGAGGTCTATCTTGGAATGCTAAGGAGCTGCAAGCTATCCCAAGCCTTACAATGAGACAAGGTCTTTGCAACAAATCAGATCCATGCCAGAACACCATATTTGACCACATTTCCAGCTCTTCTTCTGAAAGAATTTTGTAACACTCCCGCCAGCGTATCGTCTTCTTGATTGAGGTAAGGAAGCATGAAAAGTCATTATTAGAAGCGGCATAAAATCTGTGGAGCTCATCATCATTGATTCTGCACAAACACCACTAAATCATGGTCCGCTGCAACAGGAGAAACCAAGAAATATGCAAGTAAATATGCTATTGCTATCTAATAAGGAACCTCTGACCAAGATTTCAAAACTTGCCTCAAGTAGCACAACAATACAAAATGAAAACGAGAATATATAGAGCAATGGCATAAAATTTTCAATGATTACTAATAGCTGGATTATCTACCACTGTACCATTGCGTAATACATAATCCCAGAGTTGGGGGTGAATGGGGTCATTACGTTGAATGCAATGAATATCCTAATGCCTAAATTGATTACATTGAATGTTATTCACTATGTGGAAATAATTTAACATATTCAATTGTGAAAGGCAGCTAAATACAATTGCCAGTATTTTGTGCTCTTTATTACCTAACAATGACACATGAGTAGATCTACATTACCAACAAAAAAATACAAAATGATAATAGTTGTATGAAAATCCAATAGCTTAGCTCAAAATAGAATTCTGAGAGTATCATGTCATAGCATTTTTTGGAATAGCACAATTATGCAGAAAAGCCATCAAATACCTTTCTGGCAAACTAATCCCTTGATTTTCAAGCTCTTGATTGAGTTGAGTCAACCATTTTTCATATTCTAAGACTTTAGGAGCTCCCTCAGGTTGACTGTGAAATAGGAAAGAAAAATATTAGCAGGAATTAAAGAAGCTTGCAAAGACAATTCAAGACAAACCCTAAACAACAATCTGAAATTTATCCTGAAAAACATGTAGATCATGAAAACACTTTATTCACATGTTTTATCAAAAGATCAAAGTTCTTTGAATTTGTGCTAGGCCTAAATCAAACCCAAAAGCTATATCAAGAGATGAGGATTCCCAAGCCTTATAAAGACAACCTTGGCTATATTTCTTGTTGATCTGGGGTCAGCCCTTTACATTCTTGGCTCAATAAACATCAATATTACAAATTACTTTTTTGAGAAATATCAAAGGCCTCTGGTAAAAATTGTTTCAAATATAATAGGCCGCATATTTTTGTTTTTTTCACTATCAGAATAGGTATTTTTATTGAAAAACAGTGTAATGAACTTCACAAATCATTCCTGTTGAAACACGAGGACTATACACGACATACACATAATTTTATTGCAACCAACAAGTTCAAAAAACACCCAAAATGGACAGATCCCAAACTTCATATGTAAATAAAAAGACAAATTTATAATAATAGATGGTTTTTTGGTTCATGTGTACATGAGTTTAAGTTTATGTAACAAGAATTTCAAAATGCAATCCACAAATAAATCAGACTGCACAGTTTTTTATCCTTAATTGATGTTTGAATTCTAGGCAGGAGATATTATGAGAGCTTTTGGCATTTTGATTTTCCAAATGATACATAAAACAACAAGACTCAGTTAGACTCTAAATCCTGCAAACTCCACCAAGTTTTAAATAAGGGATTAAGTTTCATTTTCAGGAAGACGTTGTAGAAACTGGTTCAGTGTGGTTCAATCAGTAATTATCTTACATTTTCATGGATGGGTTATTGTTTACACAGACTATTAACTTACTAAACTGATCATTCCCAGAACTGCAGAATGATGACAATGTTTTAATAGAGAAATCTACCAACGTCTAACTACACTTACTTTTTAAGTGTATTATAGGTTTTCAGTTTCAGTCCTAGGTCAACACTTGAGTTGGTTGGATAGTTGCGTATACCAAGCTTAGAGTTCAGTTCAGGACTTAACTCTGAGAAAAGATACCAGTTAGATTACTCACTATAAATAACAAGCTATAGTTGCTCTTGTATTCAGAATTTTAGTTTATGAAATTTACAGAAAAGATATATATTACTTCCTCTCTGAACATTATCTTCTTCAATTTATCAAAATAAGTGTAGCTGACCTGCGAACGTTGCGTTGGATGTGTGGAAAGACGGGACAAGACAAGATTATAAATGACAACATTAGAGAGAGAGCTGGGGTAACAACTATAGTAGAAAAGATGGTAGAAACTCGGCTCAGGTGGTTTAGGCATGTGGAGAGGAGACCTGTAGATTCTGTAGTGAGAAAAGTGGATCAAATGGAGGGTGGTCAAATAGCTAGAGGTAGGGAAAGACCTAGAAACACTATTAAGAAAGACCTAGGGATTAATGAGTTGGAAAGAGATTGTTATATGATAGATCGTTATGGCGTCGTTTGATCTATGTAGCCGACCCGACCCTACTTAGTGGGATATGGTGGTTGTTAGTTGTTGGTCTTCAGGATTCTGATTTTTAATAATGTTCATACACAGAAAGTTCAGAAACAGGGTTTTGAGTAAAATAATTAGAAACACGTGAACCTGAAAGAAACCGTCAAACATAAAGGTAATAATTTTCCATTAACTCTAATATCTATCTCCAAAAAATTTGTTCCAAAACAGAAACTTATGTGGCATTACAAATCTGCATAATTTGGGATCGTACAAGGTTTGGTTTGGTTGTTGCATATCAGATATTTGTTAAGCCAACTTTATCAATTCCCCAACAGATTGTCAAATGATCTGACAGATTAATGTCAAAATTCAAATAATTCTCAATCAGGAAAACAACCCTCTAGCAATTATGGGCCGAAAGGTTAATAATAACTTGATAAGCACATGTTAATCTACTCATCACAGTTCTCACGTATAAAGATATGACATTATAAACACAAAAGATAGGTGTTTATAATCAGACCATAACAAGGATAAATTGCACATATAAGCCTTAGCAAGGAGCCTCAAATCATATACCTAGTATTCAAATTATCTTGCACAGGAGATGGTTCTGCAGATATTTCTGAATCAGGTGAATCAATAATACAATCTGAGGTTCCATCACTACATTGTGGTGGATCAGTAAAGACTGTTGCAATGGAAAGGACTAATAATGGTCTTGATAGTACCTGGTAGGAGAGAGAGTATTAACTATCTGCTTCATGTATATAGCTGAATTTGGGATATTAGAAGGAGAAAACACAGAAAACAACTTGACAGAAAAGTGAAAGAGTTTATTAATCAATTCCGTCCTCTACTCCTTATCCTAAATAGGAAAAGGGGCTAGGGAAATATCATATGGTATATCTTATGATGGCCAAAGATGAAATAACACTATAAGCAAGAATAGCAATTAAAAAAGTCCCTAGTCCATACAAAGGGAATGACAAGCTTTTCTATATAAAACAAAAATGAGGAAGAATAAAAGAATCAATATACGAGAAATTCAATAAAAATGTATGATACATAGAAGTAACCCACAGATAACATTGCAGAATAAAGACCACATAGAAGCACACAAATATAGGTGATATGAGCCAATTTCTAAAACTTTTTAAATGGTGCTGCTGCTAGATATCTTATTTTGCTGCTTTGAAATGACATTCTATATAAATATATAATTGAAACCTTAAGACATTGATAATCACAAACCTGCATGCTTTTGACCAAGCCCGCGAAGGGAGCCCACCTCTGAATCCATTTAAATGGTGGGTATACAAGGATTTGTAGACCCTGCAAGCCTCGCCACAAACACGGGCATTTACTGTTGGAAAACCTCCTTACAGTCTCTAAAGCAGCAACTTTAAGTAAAAACAAAGTGGCACGCCCCACAGCACTGCTTCCAAAATCACCATGAGTCAATGAAACAAGGGGATCACAATATCTTTGTGCAAAGCCTTTAGGACGCGATGCAACCAGCTGTTTGTTGTACGTTTTTTTACCATTGATAGCACTACTTTGTTTAGAATTAGAGCTCATGCTCGAGTTAGACTTATCCACCCTCTCTCCCATGTAAACCGAAGGCAATTAATTCAGTTTCTCTGGCAAGCAACGCAACAAAAAAATGTATTTTTTCAGCTACAACACTCAATACCAAGTTAAATCTTTTCAAGGTCAATTTTATCTGATAAAACAAAAATCTTTATTAAATACAACATTCTGCTATCCTCATCACTAAACAAGGTTTTAAACTGCATCGCGTAAAGGCTATTTGATGCGGGCAATCACAGAGGTTCCAAAAACAAAAACCTTGGCATTGCAGCCACAATCGCAGTCACCAACTGCAATTTAAAACCTTGCTACTAAATTAAGATACTAAAGAGTACACCAGAACAAACGATCAACACACGATGATGTTGTAAAAAGATACAGAACCAACATCTGCACAGTTGCAACTTAACACAAATCCAATATACACTACAATGAAAATTGCAAATTCTTAAAATAAAAAACGTGAAGCATAATAAAATAATATGAATTAGAAGCTAAAAATCACACTACATAAAAAATTTAGCAGCAAATTAAAATGTGAATATATTAGGAGCCGTTTTGACCGAAATTAACGATGCCAGCAACAATAGAAACAAAGCGAATAAGCAAATATTACTAGTATCTATGATAGTAATAATAATACTTAAAGCGATGAATAGTTAATTGGATCAAGATCAAGTTAACCTGATTTAGGGAGAATGATGGATCGAGAGTGTGTAAGAGAGTTTTGATTTTCCTTTAATCGGCGATAGTTACCACCAGATGATTGTTCGTTTTTCGAGTTAAGTAGTAGCAGTTGAATAGAAGCTACCTACGGCGTCATTTGATTAGAGGGAATCAAACCTGATTCTGAGCTGTTAATCATTATTACGTGGACGGTGGAGATCTATTGATTCAGACGTCAATGAAAACATATGTGTTGTGCACTGGCAGTACCATATCATCACGGATTCAACACATGGATTTGAATGGGAAACAGAATTAAATGTGTCGGTCAAATTTGTTGTGATCTTAATAGCGGAGTGGATGGGAGGGAAATGAGGGACCTTTGTAAGCAAAATAGGGGGAAAATAGATAAATTATTATTATTTTTTTAAAAGAGTGTTTTTGTTGAAAATTAAAAATGAATTTTTATAATTAATATATTTTTAATATTAAAAGTATTTTTTTTTACTGAAATATTGAAAATATTATAATAATAAAGGTTGAAGTTGAAGAATTTATCGAAGTTCTTTAAAAATTGTGTCGAATGCAATTTTTTCAGTTTCTTAAATTAATATAATTTTGTATTACAGAGAAAAATATTTAATTTAAGTTTTAGATCCTTTATTTTTATCAGTTCACGAAATTGATCTATTTATTTAAAAATCTAATAACTTTGATATTTATTTTAATTTTTTAACTAAAAAATTATAATGTTATATGTTTTAAATAAAGTGCATTTGATACGATGATATAAAATGAATAAAACTCATATAATCACAAAAAAATTTATAAAAACTTAATTTACTGTTGAGACAAAATCTCTCAAATGATTTTAATGATAACAAAATTACTTAAGAGGTTATGATTGTGGTTAATGATTAACATGTGTTCTTGAGTGTATTCATACAAGAAAATAGGTTGTTAATCAATAAGGCAAAAGGAAGTAAAATATGATTCAGATATGAGGATGGAAAATGTTGAGGATGGAAATTGCTGCAATTGAAAACGTGAGGACGACCTGCAAATTAAAAAAGTTTTAGATATGTACAATCTGAGCCCTCACCAGAACAAATGTGTTTATTCAAATGCATAACAATGCCAAACATGAATAAATAAAGCATTTAAAATCAAAAGTCAGAAGGTCAAAGGAAAAAGATGAATATAGCTAGATCTAGAATCCATAGGATGGCAGACTAGGTTGAGGATGGTTCAGCAAAGTTGAAAGCGACCCATCAAGCTTTTGCAAAGGCTAAAATCAGAGCATTTATTGTGCTTGCATGAATTTATACATGAAGAAGTCAAGTTAAAGAAAGGCAACTAGAAACAACCCAAAAATAGAAGATCACATGTGAAGGCTAGTTAAGAGGGTGGCTTTCTCTCTCTTGTCAACATCACCTCAAAAGGTGAAATCAACCTATACCTTAAAGTTTTCGAAAAATGCAGCTCACACGGTCAAATAAACAGCTGTGCACTTCTGATAAAAGAGAATTGACAAGGACTTGTCAAGATCAGTTACAAGAAAGGTGTGCATGCAGAGGATGGCAGTGATGACAGTTCTGTAATTATGATGAAAAACTTGGAATGTTTGAAATAAGTTCCAACGGTCATCAAAGAGCTTGGACCTCTATAAAATGCAAACAAGCTCTCCATTAGATGACACACAACACACTTGCATAAAAAGATCAAGTATCTTAAAGCTATCAAGAGCAAAACACTCATCCTCACTTCTTACTTTCTTTGATCCTACACTATATCTTTGTAAATCCTTTGAGAAAGTATTAAGTATCAATCACTCTCATATCACTTTGTAATTTCCTTGTGAGTTACACTTGGAAATATTTGGAAATTAATTGTAAGCTTGGTGAAGCTCAAGAATACACATTTTGTAATCATCCTCGGTGTGAGGATTGATCAGTTTGAAAGTTAGTGAAATCTCACAAGGGTGTGAGGACTGGACGTAGCCATCTTTAGGTGAACCAATATAAAATTGTGTGTGTCTCTCTCATATTCTACTCTTACTCATTTGCTCAACTCAGATATAACAATTTGAAAAATCACATCCTCGAGCTAGTCATCCTCAGCGAGAAGATAGTCTTTAAAACACTACAAAATTATTTTTAACAGCAAAATCCCTATTCAACCCCCCTTCTAGTGATATTTAGCTACATCAATTGGTATCAGAGCAAGGTTCTCTAAAAAATACACCTAACAGTGTAAGAGAAAAAGATCCAAAAAGAAAAATGTCAAAAGCTAAGTATATTCCAGAAGGAGGATCATCCAGCCGACCTCCCTACTTTGATGGTACATATTACTACCACTGGAAAGGTAAGATGAGGCTGTTTCTCATATCACAAGACAACAACATGTGGTCTGTGGTGGAAAATGGAGATCACGTCATCAGAATCAACAACACAGATGCAACCTCCGATGAGAAACCTCAAGCACAATGGACGACGGATGAAAATGCAAAGGTACTCCTAAACTCTAAAGCTCATTTATTTCTAACGTGTGCTTTGAGCATGGAAGAATATGATAGAGTTGAAGAGTGCAAAAATGCTAAGGAGCTCTGGGATACTCTAAGAATCCATCATGAAGGATCAAGCCATGTAAAAGAAGCAAGGATAGACATGGAAGTAAGAGATTTCGAACTATTCTAAATGAAGGAGGAGGAAACTATTGATGAAATGTTCTCAAGGTTAACAATCATATTAAATAACTTGAGATCTCTTGGAAAGGTATACTCCGTTCAAGAAAGGATAAGAAAAATCCTAAGAAGTTTACCAAAAGAATGGAGGCCAATGGTGACTGCCATTACAGAAGCAAGAGATTTGACCAACATGAAATTAGAAGATTTGGTTGGAACTCTAAGAGCTCATGAACCATTGTTGTTGGCTGACAAACCAAACAAAAGGGAAGAATGATTGCTCTAAAAACCAGCCAAACAGAAAGTTCATCCTCCAAGAAGAATAAAGATGGCATAACAAAGGAAAACGCGGAGTATCCTCTGTCTGAGGATGAGGATGAACTCGCTCTGATTTCCAGAAGACTTCAGAGGATGATAAACAAAAGAGGACAAAATAGAGGATCTCCTCAAAAAGAAAAAATTGACAAAAGTCAAATAACTTGTTATGGATGCAACAAGATGGGACACTACAAAACTGAGTGTCCTCTCAACAAAAGGAACTCTAGAAAATTTCCATACAAAAACAAATCCATGATGATTACTTGGGATGATAGTGACGAGTCATCCTCGGAGCAAGAAAAGGAAGAAGAGGCCAACATCTGTCTCATGGAAAAATCAGAAACTGAAAAGGTAAGTATTTCTCATCTATGTCCTAATTGTGAACAATTAGAAATTGAATTTGATAGCCTCTTAAATGACTCAAACACTTTACCTCAAACATGTATATTTCAAAAAAAACCAACTTGTTGAGATAAAGAAACAAAATGAGGAGCTTCGGAAAAAGAATGATGAATATGTTAAAATCATTCAAGATTTGCAGCAATCTCACTTTCAAAGTTCTAAGAAACAAAAAATTCTGAACAAGAGGATCCTCCTGATGAGGATACAGAAAAGGAAATTTTGAAAACTGAGGTTAGGGAACTAAAAAATGATATTTCCAACTTTGTCAAATCTACAGAACCATTTCAAAAGATAATGGGGTCTCAATCTGGAATATTTGACAAGGCTGGTATTGGGTTTAAAAGCTCTCAAAAACAAAAATTATATGAAAATTTTTTCTTGCCTAAAAAACGAGAGGATAGGCCTAAATGCACTTTTTGCAAAAAACTTGGGCATACCTCCAAAATTTGTTATGCTAAGAAGAAAGCTAACAATATAAAGTCAGCTTGCTCATTCTGTGGTAAACATGGGCACCATGATTCTATTTGCTATCATAAAAGGAATGTCCTCACAAGAGGAAAAACTAACCAACAATGACCCAAAGTTATATGGGTACCTAAGTCTCTTTTAAACTCTAATACAGGTCCATCCTCAAATCAACAAAAGAAAGCCTTGGTACTTGGATAGTGGTTGCTCAAGGCATATGACAGGAGATAAGCAATGCTTCATGTCGTTGGAGATAAAGGATGGAGGATCAGTCACATTTGGTAATAATGATAAAGCTCAAATAAAAGGAACAAGTATTATTGGTAAGAATAATTCTGCAAAAATTGAAAATGTTCAATATGTGGATGGCTTAAAACATAACTTGCTAAGCATTAGTCAATTATGTGATAGTGGTTTTAAAGTTATTTTTAAGCCTACTCTATGTGAAGTTAAGCACTCATCCTCGGGTAGAGTTTTCTTTTCCGGATTTAGAAAAAACAATTTATATGAACTTTATCTTGATGATTTACCCACTGAATCTTGTTTTGTATCTATTGAAAAAGATAAATGGATTTGGCACAAACGAGCGGGTCACACAAGCTTAAACACTATTTCTAAATTAGCAAATTTAGAATTAGTAAAAGGTCTTCCAAAAATTAATTTTGAAAAAGACAAAGTTTGTGAAGCTTGTGTAAAAGGAAAACAAGTTAAAAGTAGTTTTCATTGGTGAGGCTAAAGAATACACAAAGTGTAATCATCCTCTGTGAGAGGTTGATCAGTTTAAACATTAGCGAAATCTCACAAGTGTGCGAGGACTGGACGTAGTCTTCATTGGGTGAACCAGTATAAAAGTTGTGTGTGTTGTTCTTTACATTTTCTCTTTCTTTTGCTCAACTCTAATTTAAAGGTTTGAATAACCATCCTCGGGTCTGCAATCCTCTCTAAGAGGATAGTTTTAAAACACGTGAAAATTATTTTTAAACAGCAAAATCCCTATTCAACCTTCCCCCCTTCTAGTGATATTTAGCTACATCAATTGGCATCAGAGCAAGGTTCTCTAAAAAACCACACCTAACAGTGTAAGAGAAAAAGATCCAAAAGGAAAAATGTCTAAAGCTAAGTATATTCCTGAAGGAGGATAATCCAGCCGACCTCTCTATTTTGATGGCACAGATTACTACCACTGGAAAAGTAAGATGAGACTATTTCTCATATCACAAGACAACAACATGTGCTATGTGGTTGAAAATGGGGATCACGTCATCAGAACCAACAACACAGACACAACCTCCGGTGAGAAACCTCAAGCATAGTGGACAACAGATGAAAATGCAAAGGTACTCCTAAACTCTAAAGCTCATTTATTTCTAACGTGTGCTTTGTGCAGGGAAGAGTATGATAGAGTTGAAGAGTGCAAAAACGCTAAGGAGCTCTGGGACACTCTAAGGATCCATCACGAAGGATCCAGTCATGTAAAAGAAGCAAGAATTGACATGGGAGTAAGAGCTTTCGAACTATTCGAAATGAACGAGGAGGAAACCATTGATGAAATATTCTCAAGGTTAACAATCATACTAAACAACTTAAGATCTCTTGGAAAGGTATACTCTGTTCAAAAGAGTATAAGAAAAATCCTAAGGAGTTTGCCAAAAGAATGGAGACCAATGGTGATTGCCATCACGGAAGCAAGAGACTTGACAAACATAAAATTAGAAGATCTAGTTGGAACTCTAAGAGCTCATGAACCGTTGTTGCTGGCAGACAAACCAAACAAAAAGGGAATAATGATTGCTCTAAAATCCAGCCAAATAGAAAGTTCATCCTCCAAGAAGAACGAAGATCTCGTAAAAAAGGAAAACTCAAAGTATCCTCTATATGAGGATGAGGATGAATTCGCTCTGATTTCCAGAAGACTTCAGAGGATGATAAACAAAAGAGGGCAGGATAGAGGATTTCCTCAAAAAGAAAAAACTGACAAAAGTCAGATAACTTGTTTTGGATGCAACAATATAGGACACTTCAAAACTGAGTGTCCTCTAAACAAAAGAAACTCAAAAATATTTCCCTACAAAAATAAATCTATGATGATTACTTGGGATGACAGTGATGAGTCATCCTCTGAGCAAGAGAAGGAAGAAGAGGTCAACTCCTGTCTCATGGCAAAGTCAGATACTGAAAAGGTAATCATCTTAGAACTATGTCCTACTTGTAAAAAGTTAGAAATTGAATTTGACAATCTTTTAAATGACTCGAACACCTTATCTCATAAATGTGGTTTTCTCAAAAATAAACTTTATGAAATAAAGAAACTCAATGAGGAACTTCAAGCTAAGAATAAGAAGTATGAAAAAATCATTCTAGATTTGCAGTTATCTCGTGAGAAATTATCTTAGCAACAAACTTTTATAAATAAAAAGAAAGTCAAAAGTCATCCTCTTGTAGAAGACACAGAAAAGGAAATCTTGAAAATAGAGGTAGAAGAACTAAAAAATGACATTACCAACTTTGTTAAATCTACTGAAACATTTCAAAAGATTATGGGATCTTAATCTGGAATCTTTGACAAAGCTGGTATTGGATTTAAAAGTTCTCAAAAATAAAAATTATATGAATAAAATTTCATGTTAAAAAACAAGAGGATATGCCAAAATATACTTTTTGCAAAAAAACTTGGATATACTTTCAAAAATTGTCATGCTAAGAAGAAAGCTGACAACAAAAAGAAAGGATGTTTATTCTGTGGTAAACTTGGGCACCATGATTTTGTTTGTTATCACAAAAGGAAAATCCTCACAAGAGGAAAAACTAATCAACAAGGACCTAATGCTATATGGGTACCCAAGTTACTTTTAACCTCTAACACATGTTCATCCTCTAATCAACAAAAGAAAGTCTTGGTACTCGGATAGTGGCTGCTCAAGGCATATGAGAAGAGATAAGCATTGTTTTATTACCTTGGAGATAAAGGATAGAGGATTACTCTCTAAGTTACGCAAAAATTCCTATTCTTTGTGATAATACTAGTGCAATAAATCTTTCTAAAAAAAAAAAAAACTCATTCAATATTATAGATCTAAGAACTTTGAAATTAAACATCATTTTATAAGAGGTCATGTTCAAAAAGGGGATATAGAACTAATTTTTATTGACACTGAAAATCATTTAGCAGATATTTTTACTAGACCTCTCCAGGAGGATCGGTTCAAAATTATTTTGGAGAAACTCTCAATCATTAATTTACCCAAAATTATTTGATTAATCTCTTTTATGCACCGATATTATATTTCTCTTATTGTGTTTATTTATTTATTTTTTTAAATCTTGCAAAAGATCTATTGTATATTTTTTTATATAAAAATCTTTTAAAAATATCAAATGTTGCGAGGATGGCAAAAAACACCAAAAGACACAATGTCCATTTTGGTGTAACTTCCTCTTGTCACGTCAGACAAGAAAATGCACGTGCCTCCTTCCATTGGCCAGTATGTGTGGCGCTGCCTCCTTGATTCTTGCTCTGCATTAAATGCATCAACGGCTCCACGACCCTAACATGTCTCATCCATCATCACCCTAACCTTATTGGAAAACGACTAACTTAACTAAACCTTCACGCAACCGTTCAGGCTCCATCATCCTCTACTTAATCTTTCTTCCTCTCTCTCTCCTTCATCAACCTTCACAATCTAAAAAAACTCTCACTCATCTGCCTGCATTCCACTCTAGAAGTTTTTACAAATGGCTCGCACTAAAGTCACTGCAAAACGCAAAATCTCTTCTAAAGCTCCAAATGATACTCAAGATAATTACTCAAGTACTGAGTCCGATTGCCATGAGGGAAACAACTCTAAAGGAAATTCTCAAGAACTTTTGAACACCATTCCTCCTCCTCTACAATCTGCAAAAATTCTTTCTCCATCTACCACTCCTAAATCCACAAAAACCTAATCATCCTCCGTTCCCACAAGACAATCCTCCAGAATTATGTCTGGAGTTGTTTCATCTAAAAAGGCGCTTCCTCATGACAACACAATTCATGTTGTCAACTCTGATGATTCAAAAACAACTCTATCTTCAGAATCTACACCTCAACCACCTCCTGCAAAAACCACCTCCAAAACTCCAATCCCTAAAAAGGCTAAACCTCCTTCACAAACCCCCCCC
>JBBPBR010000003.1:62080547-62091856 GCA_037974775.1 Cicer pinnatifidum
CCCCCCCCCCATCATCCTCTACAAAAAATTTTGGAAATATTCCACTATTTGATTCGGCCGAATTGGAGGCTAACTATGTTTCAAAATGGCAAAACAAATATGTGGTCAATGGAAAAATCATTGACCTTGTTGATCTCAAACAAGGAGGATTTAACTTGGAGAAATTTTTTGACCAACTTGGATGGACCTCCTTTTTACGCATCAATGAACCCCAGTATCCTCGCCTTGTAAGAGCCTTCTATGCTGCTTCTAATGGTTCAAAAGGCACCACTGGTTTTAGCATGGTACTAAAAGGGGTTCACATGGAAATCAGCCCCACTACGCTATGTCAATTTCTGGACATTCGTGATGAAGGAGCCTATTGCTTCTTAGATAGGCGGTACTCTCAGTGTCTCAAGTGGCTTCCAACCTCCTTCATATGTGTCGTATCCTCCATAACATTTGTGTGCACTCTATTATGCCCAGAGCTCGCAGTTTTGAGAAGGTCACTGAGCTTGACCTCATGCTCATTCATCATCTAATTTCTAGCACTCCTCCCCACTTAGGTCGTATCATTTTCTGCTTCATGTTAAACATCGTTGTGGTGGGTCGATTAGCTCCCTACGGGATGATCCTGACTAAGATTTTCAAATTCTTCAACTTCCCACTTGATGATGAACCCTCTATTCACTTTAACAACACATTCTCTATGAAGAATATCAAACAGATGAAGCTTCAACCTGATGCTTCTACTTATCTCAAATCATCATCAACGGACCCCCTGCATCTAAGAAAAAGAAAGTTAGTAATTCATCCTCTCCCACTCAAAACTCTAAACCATAAACTATTCAACCTCCAATTGAGGATGCTCATTCTCAAATCGTTCAAGAACCCGTTGATTCCACTGATCTCACTCCATCTTCATTGTGTGACTCCTATGTTCCAACACCACCTCAATCTCCACCAATCAATAATATGACTTCTTTTCATGAAGTCGCTCCTCCTCTTGAGGATACCTTCGAACCAACCTCTCTACAACTGATGGAAGATGGTGATGAATTATATTTTGATCTGAATTTGTCTTATCATCACTTCTCACCACACAACTCTCCTACGGATGTGTCTGTGGCATCTCCTCAAAGTTTGCAAGAATCGGGTAAGATACCACCACTCAATCTTTCGCAACCCATTTCAATTCTTCCTGTTGCAAATCTTGAAGAACCTGCCCAACCTCTCCCTTAGGCCACGGGTCTGTTCGGCTCCATTGATTCCTTTTTTGCTACAACGATCAATAACTCTTCTAAGGACAAAGTTGAGAGCTCTCAAAACAAGAGTTCTAGTGTAAATGATCAACCTAAGGACTCAATCCCTAGTAAGATGACTGAAGAAAGGCAGAGTCAAAAGCAGATGAAACTTCTAAAGTTAATTGGGAAGGATCAAAAGAAACTTCTTCAAAGTTTCACTCACGTCCATAACTCTATGGCTCAATTTGGTCTCATTATTGAATGGGTTACCAAACATTTGGCTCCTACTATTGCTCCTGGAGATCATCCTCCTGAGCTACCAGCCCAGCCTTCGTTTGTTGTTCCTGTCCTTTATCCTTCATCCTCGTCTGACGAGCCATCCTCCTGCGAGTAACATTGTGACTCAATCTTTTTGTTGCTGATCAATTCAGGGGGAGATGATTATGATTACCTAGCCTTTATCTTTGTGTTGAACTAGTTGTTAAGTTGAATTGTTTTTTTTTTAATGCCTTTGTTATGCTTTTTAATGTTTATGTTGTTTTGAACCAACTCTTGTAATATTAATCTCATTAATATCAAGTTTATTTATGGTTCAAACGTAGTATTTCAAAAACCTAGGCATATGTTTAGGGGGAGTAATTATTTTTAATTTAATAATTATTATGCATATGATTGAGGGGGAGCATAAACATTTTATCTCTAATTTTATTTCATATTAAAGAATTTTGTCATCATCAAAAAGGGGGAGAATGTTGAGACAAAATCTCTCAAATGATTTTAATGATAACAAAATTACTTAAGAGATTATGATTGTGGTTAATGACTAATATGTGCTTTTGAGTGAATTCATATAAGAAAACATGTTATTAATCATTAAGGCAAAAAGGAGAAAAATCTTATTCAAATCTGGAGGATTGAAATTCCTGAGGATGGCCTCGCGAAGAGGATGAAGCTTCAAATATGCATAATACTCATCCTCACCAAAACAAATGTTTTTTTCATTAAAGAAAGGCACAATAGTATTAAAGAATCAATAAATAAATCATTTGAAATAAAGAAGTCAGAAAGCCAAAAGAATAGGTACGAGGATGGCTAGTAGTAGGTAAGAGGATGGCAATACTATATAGGAGGACGGTTCTATAAATTCCACATCATTCCCAAATGTTGAAAGCAACCCATCCTATCATGTGCAAAGGCTAAAAGCAGACTTATATATCATTCTTGTATGAATGAAAACAATGAAGAGTCAATCTACAGAAAGACAACAACAAACAAACCAAAAATAGAAGCATTCACATGTCTTGAAGAAAGAAATTTTGAATCACGTGCAAGGGGATGACAATCCTATGTAAGAGGATGGTTCTCTATTGTCAACATCACTCTCAAAAGTTGAAAACGACCTAGCCCTTCAACTTTCAGAAAAGTTGTAGCTCACAAAGTCAAAAATATAGCCTTACATGTTTTGAAGGATGAGAAAAGAAAAGGACAACTCAAGATCAAGTTCCAAGAAATTGATCCTCCTACTCGAGGATGGACTGAGTCAGTCCATGGACAGCTGGATAGCAGTTTTGTAAATATAATGAAACACCTTGGGCTTTTTGAATTGACTTTCCAACGGTCATAAAGAGCTTGACACATGGAAGGAACATCATAAGATTTTTATAAAAGGCAGCAAGCTCTTCATCACAAAACACACAACAACATTGCATAAAAAGATCAAGTATCTTAAAGCTATCAAGAGCAATATCCATCATCTCTTCATACTTTCTGTAATCTCACATTAGATCTTTGAAATATCCTTTTAGAAAATGTTTAAGAAAAGAGAAACAATCACATTCATATCACTTTGTAATTTCCACGTGAGGTACACCTGGAAATAGTTGAAACTTGATTGTAAGTTTTGTGAGGCTAAAGAATACACAAAGTGTAATCATCCTCTATAAGAGGTTGATCAATTTGAACATTAGTGAAATCTCACAAGTGTGTGAGGACTGGACATAGCCTTCATTGGGTGAACCAGTATAAAAGTTGTGTGTCATTCTTTACATTTTCTCTTTCTTTTGCTCAGCTCTAATTTAAATGTTTGAATAATCATTCTCGGGTCTGCAATCCTCTCTGAGGGGATAGTTTTAACACACGTGAAAATTATTTTTAAACAACAAAATCCCTATGCAACTCCCCTTCTAGTGATATTTAGCTACATCAATTGATATCAAAGCAAGGCTCTCTAAAAAACTACATCTAACAGTGTAAGAGAAAAAGATCCAAAAAAACAAATGTCTAAAGCTAAGTATATTCTTGAAGGAGGATTAATAAAAATGTAAATAAATGGTACAATATTATTATTCCACTTCACCACAAAGTTTTTCATGTGTCAATGTCGGATTAATTTTTAAAAGGCCAAAATTCATCAAGGGAGTAAAAAGGGATGAATGTCACATTTCTTCTATATTACAAGGACCAAAAGCATAATAAATTCTATAAATATATATTTTTATACATAAAGAAAATACGAGATCGATATTTATCATTAGTAAATATTTAATATTAAAAAACAATAAAACATATATTTCTCATTGAAACACATGCAAAAATACAAAATAAATATTTTTTATTAATAATATAAATATATATAAAATAAATATTTATTAAAACATAAAATAATATTTTTTTTAAATTTAAGTAAGATATATATAAAATATCAACGACACATTACTTATGCAATAGCACAGATTTCTTACTATTAAAAGAATAAAATTATTGATGAAGAAAATAAATGTAGGAAATATATGATAAACTAATAAAACTTTTGTATTTAAAGAAAAATAGAATTATTGAGTATAGGATATATTTGTAAAAGTGAAATCGAAAGAAAGAAACGAAGTGAGAAGCTGCGGTGCATGAACTCCACGTGTGACTCCCGATGAGTTTCCACGTACACGACAATCATTGAAAATTGACTCGCTCTCCCGAGATGAGAATGACAATAAGAAAAAGACATATCAAACAGAGTATCACAAAATAAAATCAGCAATGGCGTCGTCGAATCTGAGTCCAGCGTTTGCATACACGGTGCTCTACGTAAAAGACGTAGCCGAATCAGTAGCTTTCTATGTCAAAGCCTTTGGCTATTCCGTTCGTCGCTTAGACGAATCTAATAGGTTTATTAAACTTTTCCATCTATACATGATTTTGTTTTTTCATTAATTCATTGACATTAACTAACTGATTTTCTGTGATCTCAGATGGGGTGAGTTGGAAAGCGGACACACAACAATCGCGTTCACTCCAATCCATCAGCATGAGACTGATGATCTCACCGGTGCTGTCCACACCGCTCGATCTAAACAAGAAAGACCACCGGTCGAGATTTGTTTCATTTACACTGACGTCGATGCTGCTTACAAGGTAATATTAAAATCTGATTATGTTGTATTGATTGGTTGGTTAATTGATCATTGATTATATGTATTTTGATAATGGATCAGAGGGCGGTGGAGAATGGGGCGCTGGCGGTGAGTCAACCGGAGGTGAAGGAGTGGGGGCAGAAGGTTGGGTACGTCAGAGATATTGACGGTATCGTCATCAGAATGGGAAGTCATGTCAAGCCAGCAAAGCTAGATTAACAAATTAAATATGCTATATTAATTATGTTTATGTTTCTGTGTATTTATAAACAATGGCACCGTATATTATGGTAAAATTACATATTAGTTACTAAAATAAAATTATCAACTGCAGACAGCAATAGATGAATTATCCTATCATAATGCCAGAACACTTTCATTGATTTGTTGGTCCTTGTGACAAATTTGTGGTGCTCTCCCTATTGTAAGGAAGACATTAGTGTAAATGCAGAAAATGGGATTGGTCGTGAAATTTGATATCAGATGTTAGATACCAATAGATTACAACACAATGCATGTAATTAAATGAATCACAACACTTGAAATGGTACTGGTTAGATTGAAATAGTGCTCATGACCACCTAGAAGAGAATATCAGCAAGTACTCATCTATTTTTCTTTTAGCAAAAAGAAATAGTAGCAAATACTGCAAGTGCAAGGTACTATGAACGTATAAATATTCCAATATATAGGGAAAATGTTGGAGAAATCCAAATCCAATCAACTATCAAAAATTTAATAAATATATTTACATAAGAAGTTGACTGGACTGAAACGCACGAAAATGACATAACACAGAATTTCTAAGCAAGTCTAAGCAAATAACTAGTTACTTGTCCAACATAGAGTTGCAACAAGCACTGATCTAGGAGAAACACAACTACCAACTCAATGTGGCAATAAACTTTAAAGCCTATACCACCCCAATTCCTAGGAGCAACTCCATCGTGAACTCAATACAAGGATTTTTAAATGTATCTCGTAGATACAAGCAACTCATTTAATTTTTATTGTACCTGAACTTCATAAGAATTTAAAATTACTTTACATATTTATTATTTTAAGTTGATGCCCTTGTGCTTGCGTAAGAACTCATTTACCACTACAGCAAACTCTAAGGCTTTGTTTGGGAGTTTAGAGGAAAGAGGAAGAGAGTGATTTTATTAAAAATGATTAGAGAATACTTATGACTAATGTATTTTTAATTTAAAGAACAACATGAAAATAATATGAAGAATTTTTCTAAGTCCCCCAAAATCCTCCTCTAATACAATTTTTAGACTTAGAAGAACCTCTCATTGAAGATACTCTAAGTTAACCAATTTAGCATTTCTCATATTGCAAAAAATTAAATGAATTCAACAAATCAGAGCACAACCTCACAATGCAGAATCCAAAATCACAATATTAAACAGAAAGACCAAACATAACACCTAATTAAACTCATCAAATTTAAAAAAATAAAAATAAATAAAAACAAAAAAAAGAGTTTATGCAAATGAACAAAGTAAATTTCCCATCAACCTGTCAAACCACCAGCCAAAAGCACTTAGAATACAGTTTTGTTTCCAATTCCTAACATGGAACTGAAAAAAAGTAGAAGTGTAGTGTGGCCAACTTCCAAAAAAGCCATTCTTACACAGAACAAAAGTAAATGGTGAACCAATCCATTACAGGAATAACTTATATATCCTCCGGTTCACAAAAGCACCACAATGCGCAGGAGACGACAAAATCACAACATTTCTTGTGACTTCCTTACACATCGGCCAACCTTCTTCCTGAAATCATCTCTACTATCTCTCCACTCCTTCTGCAAATCAGATCATACAGGTCTAATAAGAATAAACTCGAATATTCAAGAAAAATTACCAAGTTTGAAGAAGAGCTTTTACAGTGGAATCTAAACCAGTAATTAGGAAAAGCAATATAAATATTTTATTACAAAGATTCCCAGAATAAGTAACAGGATTTTATGTTAAAATCAAGTAGTATCTAAACAATGACCTATACATCACATATAAGGATGGGAATAGGCTAGACCGTAGAGGCCTATGGCCTGGCCTACTTATGGCCTGACCTATTTAATAAAAAAGCTAAACTCAAACTGTTTTTAAAGCCTATTTATTTAAATAGATAAAGCTCGGGCTTATAAAAAAGCCTATTAGACCTGACAGGCCGGCCTATATATATTTATTATTTATTAATATTATTTTTTTTATTATTATATTAATAATATTATTTTCTATTTTAAATTCTATCAATTAGGCAATCACTTAGTAATCATTCCATATTCAGTAGTGGTTCCATATTTGATAGCAGTTCTATATTTGGTAGTAGTTTCATATTCGATAATCGTTCAATTAGTCAATCACTCAGTAGTTGTTCCTTATTTGTTTAAGAGGTAACAATGGCTGTGTTTAAAAAGGTTTTTAAAAAGGCTTCCAGGCCAGACTATTAAAAAGGTCAGGTCAGGCCAAGCCGGAAAAAAAGCCTATGATAGGCCGTAGGCCAAGCTTAGGCCGAAAAAATAAATCGTAGGCCAGGCTCAGGCCTTTCAAAGCCTGGCCTGGCCTATTCCCACCCCTAATCACATACAAGTTTTTATGGAGTAAAAAATCAAGAGTTGACTGGATATAGAAAACCACTGGTGTCAATTGTGAATCATAGAAATTAGAAGTTCAATCAAATAATGCTACGCTGCAGTTATAGCCACTATATTTGACGACACGTAGTACTAAATAATGTATCGTGGAACAATAGCAATTTATTCAAATTCTACAACGCGATAGCGCTACAGTGCCGCTATAGCTGCTATTTGACAAAAAGTTTGAAAATTGCTTGAAGCTGATACACTCAAATGAATAGTCTTGCAGGAACTAATTATTAATGTGAAAGAAAAATAATTAAACAGTAACACTTTACCACTGCATTTAGCAACTCATGAAAATCATCAATACCTAAAGAAAACCTTTCTGTTCAATTCTGTTTACAAATTAAAGAAGTATTATATAAGCACATGGTATTATGCAATGCAACATCTCAGTATTGCACACCACTAAAATACACTAGCAATCAGCTCCTGTTATCTTGGGACCAACATTAAAGCTTCACAGAATGTGGAATAATTAGAGCATGTGGAGGATCAAAGCAAACTAGGGAAAAAATATTTCAAGCCGATAAGAACATTGACAACAATAGACAATCCATTGTTCAGTAAAGTCGATGACACTTTCGTGGTATATTGTGAAGAAGTCTGTTAAGATACCATTATGTTCTCTACGATACATAATAAGTAACCTATGACAGGAAGGAATGTATGTTGCAATAAAACAATCAAGTAAATAAAAATAATTATTGAACTTACAGCAGCTTCAACATTTGCAGGAGATTCGTCGTTAGGACTGGAAAGCATTGATATGATACTCAATACTATACTCTCTACCTGCAAGATAACATATATAGTTATTGATAAATACATAAGATTTGAATAGTTTATAGCTGCACAAGTAGCATGTACATGAAATCACAAGTGGCATACATAACGTGGCATAAAAGATAACCTTAAAGTCTTTCACTTTGTAGCTCTTCACCGGAAAACAACCGACAGAGCCTTTCACTCTACTTATATTTTGAGAGTAATATAAAATTATAAATATAAAAGATATAGCTCCGAGATGAGAGTTTGGGTTAAGCAAATTGGACTTGTAATTTGTAATAGCTCAACAATATTTATTTTCTTTGAAAAACTTCATTATTTGTTATTAATGAAGTTTGTTATTAATCTTATTTGACACTAGTCTTAATCATTAGTAGTATACAGGAATTTGTAATATGCAGTATATCCATTTATGCAATAAAAGGACAGAAAATAAGCTTTCTTGCGGTTTCTGCAACTTCAAGTTACACTTTACTTGACAATAGCACACTCAATTTGAATGTATTGAAATTAAACTATACAGACAGGTTTAATAATGAAGAATGAAATTCTTATCATACAAAATAACACCCCTGCCACCCAAGAAAAGATACAAAACAAAGCTTATGGTTTTATCATATCACTTACCGTATGAACAGGTGTCCAGCGCTCACTTGCAAGCTCGTAACCATTAGGATCGTCACCAGGAGGATGAAGGATTGATATGCAAACCCGGCCATCAGGATATACTGCAAATTGAACAGAAAAAATTCAGTTCCATGTGGTTAAATTCAAACCGATATCACAAATCACAAAACATAAAAACGAACCATTAGGATGCCATATATCTGAGGTGAATTTCACCGATGGTGGACTATTCGGGTAATTGGCAGGAAAACTCATGATGGCATTGAAAAACCCTCCCTCACTTTTAGAAATCCAATGAATTTTACAAACAAAACAATAGAGAGAAGTCAGTAAAATTCAAATGCTACATAGAAAACATTAAAAGATGCTCAAATGCATTTTCAAAACATAAAATATTTTAACAAATTAGCACAATCTATTGTAATTGAATCAACTCAACCAAAGATCAATCCCAATACTTGACAGCACAAAAAACAAACAAGTTGCAAAAGAATCACCTTCAAAGAGAATCTTAAAAACTAAATAGAAAGAAACAAAAACAAAAAACAAGGTTAACGGATTTAATGATCAAGGTATGCAAGAAAGAAAGAAGAAAACCATCAAACAAAAAAAAAAAACAAAAAAAAACCAAAAGAAGTAATCAAACACGTGATCTATGATAAATGAAAATAAAAACCCAGATAGGTACAAAAAGCCAAAAAAGAAAAAGAAAAAGAAAGAAAACCCAAAACCCAAAATCCAAACTTGGAATAGGGAATGAAAAGAAAAAACAATTTGTGAGAAAAGGGGTTTACTAGAGAGTATCAGGGGGTCCAATTATGGTGACACTCCATTCAAAAATGTTGGTTTCATCAACCAAACCAGCAGAAAATCCATCGACAGGATGTTTGCAAAGATCTGCGATAAAAAGGGTAATAATAAGAAGAAGTTATATGAAAAATCGATAAAGAAAAAAACCTTGAAAGATTAAAAGAGAAAACGTAGCGTTGTTACCTTTGAGCTGTTTTTGAAGGAGAAGGCTGGCTTGGGACGCCATGGAAATGATTATTTGAAAACAAAACCGACACTTGGATTGATTATATATATAAATATATATATATAAGAAAATATTAGTAATATGATTAGAATAGAAGAAGAGAAAGAAAGATGGTTGGCTTCCCTGCGACTCTCTCAGTTCTTTGTGGGTTTGGTTTCTGGAATGCCAAATTCCCTATTATTTATATTCGTATACTAAATTCATATCATTAGGTTTCATAATAATTGATTTACAAGCATGGTTAAGATATTATTAAAAATTTAACTCAAATAAATATGAATTTTTTAATTGTCATATAAAATTTTTAAAACATAGATTTAAAAATCAAATTTTAAATTATTTTTTATGAAATCTTTTTATAGTAATGTAAATATATGTAAAAAAAATTAAAATATATATTGATTTTTAAATAGAAATTAAAAATATTTATATAAGAATTTTATAAAAATTATACATGTTAAAATATAAAATAATATTCTGATATAATTTTAGAATATCTAGATCTTATTTTTTAAGATTAGTTTTCAATCTTATGTTATCATATTTTATAAATAATGATAGAATATTCTTACGATTATATTATTATTTTTTAGTTTATATAAAGGGTTTTTTCTTTGTAATTTAAATACATAGTTTTACAATATTATATTATATTTTCTCTAATTTAATGCAGTATTTATATTTTTCTCTAATTCAATATTATATTTATATTTTATTTATTTATTTTATTAAATCATTATCAATATATTATGTTTGTGTTAGTATATGTGTTTCATAATTTATGACTCACTCGCACTAGTTTTATTATTGACACAAAATATAATTACACATCCTTGCTTTTGTTTTATAAGGTTGCTCTCATCTCTCAAAAATAGTTGTTAGATTTAATTTTAAATTTAAATATTTTGAATCGTTAAAATTATTTATTTATAATGATGGATCTTACTGTGTTTGATTATTTACCATGAACTTTTCTGATTATCATTTCAGCTATATGGCTATATTAGAACAAAGATTAAAATAGTATGTGTTTCTATTTGGTTTAGATTGCTTAAATCTTAACCATATATATTTGCACGAATAAAAATGTTTTGATAGCATATGCATTCACACGGTACATTTTTTCCGAATCATAAGCAACTAGTTAAATTTATGCATTTAACTTCACCCTACTCTGCTCTACCAAAATCATAAGCAACTAATTTTCTCCCTCACCACTAATCATATCAAATAATCCATACAAATTATAATTAGAACCATAAACAACCAGAAGAATTAGAACCATAAAAAAGAACATAATGCAGATTGTTTTAAAATTTATTAAAATAAAATCTACCTCAAAAAAAATTATTATGATAAAATAAATTTCAATGAGGAATATACAAATAAACTATTAATTAGGGTATTGTTAAAGATATATAGAAACACAAACCCTATAACGAGTAGAATGGAAAAAAAGAGAGGGTGAAAGATGAATAAGATTTGTATGAGAGAAAACAACCTGGTTGAGTTCCACAACTTGTAACTTTTTTTTTTTCTATTAAGTTTAATTGTGTATTAATTAATGGTGTAAATAA